>QVXC01000430.1:0-29297 GCA_003501895.1 Phaeosphaeria sp. A1 3.1a | reverse complement strand
GCGTTGTAGAAGGACAGCCATTACCAACGCTCCCCGAGCCGCAGCCTCTCGAGTTGCCCGCGAGTGAATGGCAGGACATCCAGCAGAGCGGCGTGCTCGGCGCATCGATGGACAGGTCGCGCGCAGTCTGGATATCCGGCGCCAACTTCAGAGTCTTCCACAAGTACTTCAATCAGCCCAAGAAGCCCGCAGATCGGACAGATGAAGACAAGGCGAAGCACTCGAGGCAGAAAGACCTGCTGAAGAACTTCCCTGAGCTCGGCAAAGACGCGGTCGTGTCCAAAGATGCGGCCAAGGATAACATTGACATACAAGCTCAGCTGGTCATAGAGCCTCATACCTTTCCGATCAGAATCTTTGCGCCGCGCGAGATCATCAAACAGCCACCCAAGAAGGCTCCAGTTCCTTCCTATGGTTCTTGGCCGAACCACAATCAGCCCCAACATAGCCAGCCGAATCAGTATACACAGTATAATAGTCAAGGACAGCCGATATATCAGCAGAAACCTCCACCGCCACGACCTCCGCCACCGAAACCCGTACAGAAGGCTCCAGCGCCAACACCAGGTCCAGCGAGCACACCTGCACCAGACCCCGTCATTCATATGCTAGCACAGCGGGCAGGTGTCGATCCTGAGCTTAAGTCGGTCATGAAAATTGTTGCTGCGGGCGAGGCGTCTAAAGACCAGCTTGAGTTCTTTCAGAGCCACATCAACGAGCTGACAGCCCTGCTAGCGAAGCAGAAGGAAGCAGCTGCGAAAGCGTCCAAGTCGCAGTCAGCTTCAGCAACGCCGAAACCTCCTTCACAACCTCCCCCAACGCCAAAACCCGTCGCTCCATCGCCCGCACCACAACCTGTTGCTGCGCCGCTGCCGCCGCCACCACCACGACCTGTTCAGCCTGCTCATCCTGCGCCACCGGTACAGCATGCGCCAAAACCATACGATCCTCCTCCTCCGCCGCAGCCACAGCTGCAACAGGCGCCTCATATGCGACCATCTCAGCCTCCATACCCCAACAACTACGGCCATCCACCGCCGCAGTATCACACACCGCGCCAATCGACGGGCTACCATCCGCACCCGCAGCCTACGGGATATCGGCCACTAGTTTTCTCGTTCGAGGAAGGGAACAAGGATCTGTTACACTTCCCATCCTACAGCTGTTTAGAGTGGCTGCCAAACATGTCCGGCGCCAAAATATCATTTTTGATCACCAAAATGAAGCCAAAGCCTGAGCAAGATGCTGTTGTAAAACCTCCTTCGACGCCAGCACCAAAGGCCGCACCCGCTCCATCGACAGGAGTCACCCCGAGCGGGACTCCAATGGCAGCTACGCCAAATCCTACAGTCTTCGCACAAACGCCGAGCCAGGTGCCTGGTCAATTCCAGGTGTCGACCCCAGCAACTCCAGCTCCTTACATTCCACAGCCCCGCATCGAGGACTTTGACGAGAAGAAGGACATTGCGGACATTGACTTCTATCAGCCGGTCACTGTCTTGCTACTCACGGACAACAATGAGATTCGGAACTCGCTGGTTCGTGCCATTCGTCACCCAGATGTTGTGGAAAAGTATATGGATGAAGTGTTTGACAAGTGCAAGCGGGCTAGTGAGACATATCTAGCGTTCAGGCTGCCGCGAGATGCCGAAGCAGAGCCAGCTGAGAAGAGATTAAAGAGTGGCGATGGCACGCCTATGGGTGCCGCAACGCCAACTATTGATCGACGTTTCAGTGGCGTTGGCTCGAGTCTTGGAGCGACATTGATGAGCGCGGCAGATAAGAAGAAGGCTGGAGGAAGATCAAGGAAAAGTCTTGCATAAGTTGGACGAGTATGAGCAGTAAGTAGTAGCTCTTGTATGAACAAACGAATAAATGATACCCACTTCGACCATTATGGTCACTGTATATACCCAGACACCAAGCCTTTTATCTTTAAGTCCTCCACCCTTTTAGGCAAACATGATACATCTAACCATTTCCAATGCCATAAAATGTCAAATGCAATTCCTGAATCGTGGTTGCACCATGCCAAGCCCCAGACCCGACTTCCTAATCCAGCCTAGCTCACCGTCTCATCTCATGTTATCTCGCTCGGTCATCGCCGCTCATCCTTCATGCACTCCTTCTCATCTACCTAATGTTTCTTTTCCCTTGATCTGAGTACTGCGGTGTGTCTACTATAGAGGAACAGGGCATAAGAAAGAGCTAGACCAAAGATTGCGGGTGCCAGGATGCCGACCTTCTCATCACTCTTCAGCAAGGCGTACTGGGCGCTTGCGACGGTTGGGATCGTCTGGGCGGTGTTTATTGGGTGTTTGGTGCATCCGACAGTGCAGAGACAGTACGTTTGTCTCGACCTTTTGAGAAAACTTGAATTGCGTGGGATGATGGCTGATGAACCTGTTTAGTGCGCTTTATGCCCACAAGATATCAACGAATTATTGGCATAATGTGACCGTGCCAGAGGAAGCTGGATTCGCGAGTAAGTCTTCGCCCAGGCTCTTTCGACAAATTATTTATTCGGTTCATGCCGTGCTTCCTTCTCTGGGCGGGTAGGACTACTGCTGACTTGACACAACAGAGGGCCAGGTCCAACCATTCTGGCTAGATACCTCAGATGGCGAGAAGTTGTTCTGTTGGCATGTGTTGCCGCTGGATGTTTATCTCGAGAACGAGAACGAGTTGATCCAAGTCACCACCTCGGGTGAGGTTGCGGAAGGACTGGAAAGTACGGTTGGTGCGAAGTTGTTGAAGAGAGATCCGGAGAGTCGAGTTGTGGTCAATTTCCATGGTGTAAGTCTTTCTTAGTCTTTCTTGTTTAAGGCCCTTCTATCCCTCAACTTTTTCTTGTTTGATCTTCATCTTTCTGCCTCTCGTCCTGCCAGTCTATTGTTCCAATCACGTCTACATACTCTTTCAACGTTCTATAATTTTCTATATCTACCACCTCCAGCATACATCTAAATCTTCCCCTAGAACGCAGGACACATTGCCCAAGGCCACCGCCCCTCCACCTATCGCTCCATCTCTGGCATCCCCCACACTCACCTCCTAACCTGCGATTACCGAGGGTTCGGACTCTCCAGCCTGACTAACCCTCCACACATCCCCACCGAGAAAGGTCTAATCACCGACTCTATCTCCCTCCTCTCCTACATCCAAATATCACTCAACCATCCGGCTTCCCGCACCGTTCTCCTCGGCCAAAGCCTCGGGACCGCCGTAACAGCCGCGAGCGCCCTCTACTTCGCCGACCCTGCATCTCCCAATCTGCCCCAAGATCTTGTCCATCCAACTCCCAAACCAGTCAAGACCGAACCATTCGCGGGCATCGTGTTAGTCGCCCCCTTCACCGACCTCCCCCGCCTCCTCGAAACCTACAAAATAGGCGGCCTCCTTCCCATCCTCAAGCCCCTCCGCGCCTACCCGCGAATCGGCAACTATCTCGCCACCAAAGTCGTAGACCCATGGCCGACCCTCTACCGCCTCCTCTCCCTCATCCGTTCCCCAAGCACATCCTCTCATCTCCACATCCACATCCTGCATGCGAGAAACGACGCAGACATCCACTTCACCGAGTCCGAAGCCGTCTATCGACCCCTCGAACAAGCCATGTTGAGCACCGAGGGCGTGACGGCGACGGAGGAGAGGAGGAGCATACATGGTGGCGAGAGGGTGAAGCGCGGGGCGTTTGCGTACAAGAAGGTGGAGGATGCGAGGGGGGAGAGGACGGTGGAGTTGGAGGTTGTCAGGTTCGGGGGACATAATGAGGTGGTGGGGTGGACGCAGGTTAGTCTTGCTGTTAGGAGAGCTTTTGCTAAGGCGGAGGGGGTGAGGAGGGGGAAGGTGGGGTTGGATGTTGAGTAAGAAGAGAGTAGACGAGAGTAGACGAGAGACGAGAGAAGGGGGGTGTTTAAATGCGGATAGGGATGGGTAATAGGGAGCGAAAATGTATGGTGTTCTGATGCATATGAAAATTCAAGTTAGGAATGATTGTATTTAACTGTATTTTGTAGATCGTTCTTACTGCGCTAAGTTAGTGTGGTTCAATGCCGAGCAAGAAGAGAAAAGATGAGACAGGAGGAAGGTCTTTGAGTATGAATAGGAACAAGTAGCAGGGGTTGAATTCGACATGATACTGAATGATCGTAGGATCTGAGCTTAAGAGGATTGTAATTGAGGAGGATTGTAATGAAAGGGATTGTAATCAAGGAGGATTATAATTGAGGAGACTTATAGACAATATCAGATGCGCGAAGTGGCGATGGTGGTTAGGAGGGCGTTTTGAGAAAGTGGCAGGGTCCCTGGAGAGCAAGAGAAATGTCGAGTCAAATGTTAAATAAGCAGAGATAAGTGAGAGAGGAGAAGAGAAGAGCCATGTGTCTGGTCGTGCGCGGGCAAAGTCAGGCAGCAGAAAATGAAGATTTGATGGTGATATAATGAGTATAGCATTTGAAATCACGTAGAACTGCATTTGACTAGACTTGTAGAGCGTAGTGGCTTGCGCGAACTCGGTGGGTATGCTTCGACGTAGACGCCATTTCCGTCGGGATACTTGGTGGCTGTGTCTTGTTCTATTTAGGTGTCTCTAGACGCTGGGTAAACAAGGTCGTGTCTGCACTTTACATTGCACGAGGCTGCTGTCAGACTTGGCGATCTTCATGGAGTCACGTGCGAGGCTGAGTGACCCCCACTGCTACCTGCCGTTTCCTCTTTGCTTCTTGCATCACACTTTTTGTATTTATCGCTGCAGCAATTTCCCTTTTGCCATCGCATCTTGTCCCATTTTCATCATTTCTGTCCTGTACTTTCACATCGAATGCTGTACCAGCGCGCAAGGCTGCCACCAGCCCCGCCCATACACATTGTGACCTTGGCGACACAGAGACACGGTCATGGCGACCTCCGGCGATATGGTGAGCTCTTCAGGTCCCTACACCGACCTCGGTCCCACGGAGATTCGGATCGTTGAGATACAACCTGGAGACTTCGATGATCCAATCGAGATGAAGCTCAAGGTCGTTAGTGTCGAAGACGGGCCTGTATATGACGCTTTGTCATACGTTTGGAAATTAACAGCTGGCTCTGTCAAGTTTCAGCCAGCTGTCAAGGTTCAGACGCCATTGAAGAAAGCCAAGGTCGTTGCTAAGAAGACTTTCTTCATGCCTCTTGGTGCAAACCTTGAGGCTGCCATTCGACAACTGCGCCTTACGGGTTCCCCTTCATCAGCAATACAGGTGCTCTGGATAGATGCAATATGCATAGATCAGAACAATCCGATGGAAAGAAATCACCAGGTAGGCCTGATGAGGAATATAGGTACTATGGCCCCGGTACAAAGTGTGAATTGTTCTCTCAAAGCATATGCAATTGAGACACCTGATAAGAGCTATTTCACACGTACACACACTCTCTCTCTCCTAGGTACAGAGCTAACATATAATAGTATGTTCATCCTTCTTAGACTAGGTGTTATGTCTATACTCTTAGAACTTGCACTAACTTTGTATCGTTACCTTCAGTATGCTTCAGCGCGTCGAGTTCTGATTTGGCTTGGGCCCGGCTCCGCAGCCGGAAAAAGCGACTTCGCCCTCCAAGTACTGCGAGATGGTCGCCTTCACCGAGAAAAGAATAATCGGTTGTCGTTCGCGTTGTTGTTTGTGTTGTTGAGTGAATGGTTTAGAAGAGTCTGGGTGAGCCGCCCCTTCCTGAACGCAACCTCAGATGATTCTGATAAGCTTGAGGTAGTAAGTTGAGTTTTGAAATTTAAACGCATAAGCTTATTTCGCTTCCACATCACAAGGATAGTACAGGAGCTTGCCCTTGCACACTGTGATCCTGTCGTTCACATGGGTAACGAGTCGATCAATTGGAGCACATTCGTGCATGCAATTCGCCAGGTGGAGTCATGGGGCAGTGGGGACTTTGAAGAAAAGGCCATTGGGAACGACTCACAAGGATTGTCATGGGAAGCCAAGCTGTCAAAAGTGTGGGCGCTGCGCATCTGGCAGACTCATTGCCTGCCCATTCTAGAGCTAGCAAGCATACGGCACGATGGCCCCAATGTACCCTTTGGAGTGCAATTCTTCCGCACCATAAATTCGCAGTCATCAGATCCACGAGACAAAGTTTTCGGCATCCTCGGATTGTCAAATTTCAAGGAAGACGACTATGCAATCACACCCGACTATAACAAGAGTGTCCTGCAAGTCTCTATTGAAGCTTCAGCTGCCATTATAAAGGATTGTTTCGCATCATATATCGGTTGCCAGCCGTGGGAACATGCTCGTACGTACCCTAGTTGGGTACTCAACATAGAAGACGTGTCCTCTGTGGCCAGGAAAAGAGAAGAAAAGACCACATTGTACACGGAATATCTGGCTGATTCACTCCAACAAAGAGGTGGCGTAGTGCCCATAATCAGCTTCTCGAAAAATTCCTCCACTCTCCTCACGGTAGGACTCTCGCTGGGTAAGATAGTAGCTGTTGATGATATGACAATGTACGGTTCCTTGCCCAAGTTCAGGAACATACGAACGGAACTACAATCAACCGGCGTTGAACTGTCCGCAAAGAAACTTCTGTCTATTCTTCTTGGGCCATACAACACAGCGCATTATAACCACGACCTTATTCTTGCGGATATCGCGGCACTGCTATCTGGGGATGTGGACCACGACCTTCCACATCTACGACAAGTCAGGGACAACATATATGAGGGCTATCCCGGGGTCTTTTTGACGGATACAGGCCATATGGGTGTATGCTACAGCTATTTTGGGGGAATCAAAGTTGATGGCACTTTCGTAGCAGCTGCTCTTTTCGGAATTCAACTACCATTCGTTCTGCAGCGCGTAGACAATGGTTACAGGCTCCGTGGGTTGGCACATATCGACGGACACAAGCTCGGCGACGAGCACGTTGAGGCCCTGGGACCAGATGATGACTGGAGGGATTTGGTCAGGGACGGGAAGATGGAAGAATATATGATTGTTTGAGAGATTGAAAGAGAACACGGGAGATTTGAACCTGCAACTGGAGTCAACGGGGACTTTTCCCGGGAGGATCATGAATAGGCACGATGTTCATGTATCTGTTAGTTTCTCGATGAATCATGAAATACACGACAAATGTCCAAGCCGACGCATGAAGGACGGGCAACCCTCCAAAGGAATACACCTACTACTACCAAGCTCACATTCCATTTCAGCCCAATGAACCCGACGACATGAATATCCAGGCTATTCCCCAATCTCAATCCACGCACCTCAACTTTTACAGCTGACTAGAATATATCCTCACGCAGTATACCAACATCATCACATCTCTCTCTTTCTGTGCGTCTCTTCGTCTACATCGCAATCTCAAGCAGGGCTACCTAGAAAACACCCAGGCTACGAAGATCAAGATCTTGTCCGCACAGCCCAATCCCGTCAATTCCGAATCCGACGACACAATCAACCTCATTCGTGGATGTACACACGGCTGCATTGTAAATCCAAAACATACAGCATGTAGATTTTCCTGCAAGGCATCCATATCAGCTCCCAAGAGACTCCGCCCTCATTCGCTTTCCCCTTGTGTTTGTTCTCGATTTGGCTCTCTCTCTCTCTTGTATATTTTGATATTTGTACGTGGCCGCTCCATGTATTTGCTACTACTTAGACTTGTCCTGGGTTCATAGAAGCTGAGGCATCAACTCTTCATACCCGTATGTTACGTACTGCTATAAGGCGAGCAGGCTTAATGAGAACTGGTCTTTTTCAGACTAGCTTTCAGCTAGAAAACGCTTACGGGGGTGTTACCTTCTACTTTGCGCGGCCTGTATACCCCATGGGAGGTGAATAAGTTAGGCATCTAGGTCCTGACGGACGATGATCAATACCGACTAACCAATCTCAAGAGACGCCTCGATGCTGTGCGAGTAGCGTCTCCGCCCGAATATTTGCACCTCAGGCTTTTTACCCTCGTGTATGAAGGCGCCCATGATACCTAGTCAGGTAGCATTACTACATCGCCGTAGATGTACGTGGCCTCCTACGAGGATGCCTACACAGATGGGTATACATCGGGCTATGCGTCAGGTTACAAAACGTCACATATCGAATTTCAACATCAGCCTATCGCTATCATCGGTATGTCATGCCGCCTACCAGGCAGTGTGGGCACGCCAGAGGGGTTTTGGGAACTCGGATGTTTGTTCAAAGCACTCAAGGCTCACCTCGATGGATCATTACGATTCGCCTAATCTATATAGTTCTCTGTCACGGCGAAGCTCTGCGGGGCGAGAT
Organism: Phaeosphaeria sp. A1 3.1a; assembly: GCA_003501895.1. NCBI lineage: Eukaryota > Fungi > Ascomycota > Dothideomycetes > Pleosporales > Phaeosphaeriaceae > Phaeosphaeria > Phaeosphaeria sp. A1 3.1a. The sequence goes on along the minus strand of QVXC01000430.1, from coordinate 21,003 downwards.
CTGGCGATTCACTATAGAGTGTTCCTTGGGATCTGTGGAGCAAATCACAGCACTTGGTTGATATATGACAAGCTTGTATGTCCCAGATTGCGGGACCTTGAGCTTCCCTTTCCACACATCGCTTCCGAATAACATACCGTTTCATTATGAGATGCAACGATACTTAGACATACATACTTACACATCAAGCTTACCGCTCATCCTCACCACTCTTTCCTCATCCGACATCCTCACTCCACACTCCACACATCTCCTTTGTACATCTAATTCGACAGCGACTAGCAAGACGCATGCATGTTGAAGCTTCTTTGCCCGCTACAGTCATTATACGTAAATTGGAGTTTCGATTCATTCATCCCGCTCAATGCAGGTGATATTTACATAATACATGTACACTATAGTACACCCTCGCGTCTAATTTGCCCTCCATTCTATGCGCCCAGATGTCCCTCTTGTCGTGGCAGTATGCAAGCCCAAATCTTTTGATGAAAAAAGGGTATACTATGTCATGAAAGGAATTGCACTAGCTCTTCCCCCCGACTCCCTAATACTCTTCTAAGCATTCCTCGCAGCCTGTTCCTTCTCGTACTTCGCAACTAGCTCCTTCTGCAACTGCGGCGGCGCAGGCGAGTAGTGGCTGAACTCCATGCTGAACTCTCCCTTGCCCTGTGTGCTGGCTCGCAGTTGACTGCTGAAGCCAAACATGCTGTTCAGACTGCAGTCGGCGTAGAGTGTGAAGTCCTCGGGGCCAATCTCCGTGTCGTTGATGATGGCGTTGCGCTTGTTGAGCAGACCGACAATGTTACCCTGGAATTCGTTTGGCGCGGTGATGGTAGTCTTCATGAGGGGCTCGAGCACCTGGGGTGCCGCAGCCTGGAAAGCCTTGCGGAAAGCTTGCTGTGTTGCGTTCTTGAAGGCCATCTCGGAGGAGTCGACGGCGTGCGTCGCGCCATCGTTGATGACCATGTTTGTGCCGAGGACCTTGTGGCCCAGCAAAGGGCCGGTTGCTGTTGACGCGTTGAAGCCCTTTTCGCAAGCGAACAAGAACTTCTCAGAGATGGTGCCACCTGAAATCTGCTGTTCGAACTTGTTCTCCGAAAGCGCTTCGCTCGGCTCCATCCATCCAACAACGCGCGCGTAATCTCCAGAACCACCACTCTGCTTCTTGAGGGTGTGGTCGAAGTTGACACGCTTGGTGATCGTCTCGCGGTAGGCGACTTGAGGCTGTCCGGTCTCACACTCCACCTTGTACTCGCGGCGCATGCGCTCGACGTAGATGTCGAGGTGGAGTTCTCCCATGCCAGAAATGACAGTCTCTTGAGATTCGGCATCGACATGGACTCGAAATGTGGGATCTTCACGAGTGAAGCGGTTCATGGCCTTACTGAAATTGGGCGTATCCTTGGTGTGCTTTGGCTTGATGGAAAGGGAGATGACGGATTCGGGGACGAACATGGAAGACTACAATGTCAGTGCTGCAAGTCCTAGAGGGTTAAGAAGACTTACCATAGTATAGCCCAAGCCACCATCGGTGAAAGTATCACCAGAAGCGCAGTCAACACCAAACACGGCGCAGATCTCTCCGGCGCCAATTTCGGGTACTTCCTCCATGTCGTTGGAGTGCATGCGCACAATCTTTGGAATCCTGACCTTCTTGTCTGATCGTGCGTTGAACACGTTCATGCCCTTCTTGAGAGTACCTTGGTACACACGGATATAGGTTAATTGTCCGAAACTGCTCTCTTCAAGCTTGAAGGCCAAGCCGACGAAGGGCAGCGAGTTGTACGAGACAAGCTTGACCGGAGCCTCTTGCCTCTTCTTGTCGAGCGCCATGTTCTCAACCTCAGACGGGTTCGGCAGATAGTCGCAGACACCGTCAAGCATCGGCTGCACGGACTTGTCAGCGAGCGCAGAGCCCATCATGACGGGTGTGAATTTCAAAGAGATGGTCGCTCGTCGAATAGCTGCCTTGATCTGCTGCACGGAGGGTTCCTGCTCGTCCAAGAATAGCTCGGCCATTTCATCGTCAACATCGGCTAATGTCTCGATGAGCTTCTGCCTCTTCTCTTTGCATAGATCGACCAAGTCTGCTGGAATCTCATCCGACTCGACTATGATCTCGCCCTTTGCGCCCTCGTTGTAAATCGCCTTCATCCTGATCAGGTCCACAACACCCTTGAATCCATCCTCGCGTCCAATGGGTACTTGGAGTGCAGCAGCAGGAATGCGGAGCTTCTGGTTGATCTGCTCCACAGCTTTCCACGGATTGGCACCCATGCGGTCCATCTTGTTGACGAAAGATATCCGGGGAATGTTGTACCTCCGCATCTGCCTGTCGACTGTGATGGTCTGACTCTGCACACCGCTGACAGCGCAAAGAATCATGACCGCGCCGTCAAGCACACGCAACGCTCTCTCCACCTCAATCGTAAAGTCGATATGTCCGGGTGTGTCGATCAAGTTGATGTGGTACTGCTCTTCCTTGCCCTCATCGTTCTTCTTCACCCAGTCGCAGAAAGTCGCAGCAGATTGGATAGTAATGCCCTTCTCACGCTCCAAGTCCATAGAATCCATCTTCGCGCCGACTGCATCTTTGCCTCGGACCTCGTGTATGCTGTTGATGCGGCCGGTGTAGAAAAGAACACGCTCGGTGGCGGTCGTCTTTCCGGAGTCAATGTGCGCTGCGATGCCGATGTTGCGGACTCGCGAAAGTCGCTCCCATTCGACAGGATCAAGGTTCTCGACAATCTTCTCCTGCGTCAAGGTCGAGGGGTCCTCCTTGGCTTGCTCCAATCTGCATTTCCCATTAGCTTTTTTGTTGCCGCAGTCTTCTGTGCGGCATGTTCAGCGTACACTTTTGCAGCTGCAGACTGCCATCTCCGCTGCGGCTGTAACCTCTGGCTGCCGATCCATGTGTCCGTCTTGGTGCCGTTGGTGTAGGGAGTGCGTGCCGCGGCGGCGGTCGAGAGAGGGCATCGTGGAGAAATTCGGATTGCCGAACGAGTGGAGCTGCGCAGGCACCGCGAGGCAAGCGATTGCGCTTGCACGAGAGAATTGGCCCTCATCTCGAGCCTCTGGAGTCAGAAAAGCACGAGAAACAAAGGAAGAGGCGCCGCTGAGGATTGCTGCCGCTGTGGCTAGTACGGTGCAGCACGCAAAAAAGTTGGCCCAGCGGCGAACCGGAGGTGTCGATCAGGTGATGCCGCGCCGTAGCGTGTATTCCATGCTTACTTCCAATTGCGTGTGGCCATCAATGGTTCAGATAATGTACTGCTGGATGACTTTCTATTGGATTCTTGATCTATGAACAATCCCTGGCTACTTGATTGTCATCTTATTGACGTGTTATAGATAGTATAACGACAGCATAGCAATCTGTCTCATGCATGCGCTGATCTGTATTCAATCTTGACTCAGCGCTTGCACGGCTATCCAAAACACCAATCCCAAAAGAACGTGCGGTCCGCCTAAATGTTGCTCCTGAAAATGCCGGTGAGAGAAGAGAACGCTAGATATACACAATTATTATCAGCCACACAAGCACAACCTCGAGTCCAGATCTGGTGACAAGCATTGCGCGGGTTTTCGTATCCAAACTTGCATCTTTTGTCCACCAGATCGATAATTTCGCATTCCAAGACTACGTGGTTTGCGCTTGTGCAGCAGATGGCTCCGTCTCCTGAGTGTGAGCCTCTGCAGAAGTGGACTCTGCCGCAGCTGCTGGCTCCACCTCGATCGACTCAGACTTGCGAGGCTCCGCAACCTGACCATCAGCTGGAGTGTCGTCAGACGCATGCTCTTCCGCATCATGACCATTGCTTGTGATGGCGTCCTTTGCCTTCGCTGCGACTTCCTCAACCTTCTTCTTGCCCTTTTGTAATGCGCTTACGGGCGCCTTCGTGGACTTGCGCGGGGGAGAGGCAGGCTTGTCGTGTGTTTTGCTCGCACTGGCAGTCGTCGGTCGCATCATGCGGGAGAGGAAGTCGCCCTTGGGAGCAGCGGACGACGTCGAGGCACGCGAGTCGGGACGCTTTGGGGCGGTGGACGCTGGAGCAAGCGAAGCTCGTGGTGGTTTTGCGCTCGGTGCAGCAGCTTTCGGGCGCGTTGTCGTGGATGGCTTGCGAGTAACCTTCTGTTCCTCGCCATGTTTGGCAGCGGATGCTGCGGTCGGTGCAGTGAGATGCGATGGTAGCCTGACTGGACGAGTCGGCGATTTGGGTGCAGGTTTCTTGAACCCGCCTGCTGACGCGCTGAAATCATGTTAGCAGATGTACAACGCTCTAATGTACTTGATATACCTCGAGGCAGTCGTCGTTGCTGCAGGCTTAGAGACAACTGGCTTCTTGCTCTCGGAAGTGGTAGTCTTGGCCTTGGTGGGAGCACTGGCTGTGGACGCGGTAGCAGATGGGAGTCCACCTGGGCGAAGCGACGCACGGCTGGTCTTAGGGGGAGGGATGGTCGTTTTGGCGGGCTCCTTCGCAGCAGCGGGTTTCGCTTCAGTCCTGGGCGCGATTGGCTTCGTTGCAGCGGGCTTAGGTCTCGATGCCATTGGGCTAGGCTTTGCTGCAGTCGTAGCGGCGGCAGGTTTTGTAGCCGTTGGTGTCCGAGGTGCAGTCTTGGGGAGCGGGCTCTTGCTTGCTGCCGGCTTCGATGCAGAAGCTTTTGTTGTAGATATGGCCGCGGGCTTCTTGATCTCGGGCTTTGCCTTGGTGGTAGACGCACCGTTGGTTTTCGCCTTGCTATCAGCAGACTTAGGCGTGGCTGCGGCCGGCTTGGGCGTCGTTGGTGCGGGAAGAGACTCAACTGGAGGAGGCAGCGCATCCCCTCCAGATACGGTCGCAGCGTCGGTGAGATCTGCCGGCTTCATTGACACTTCTTCCTGCGCTCCTGTCACAGCCTTATCGGGGTTCTCTGCAGGCACTTCGACGGCCTGAGCCGTAGCTTGCTCTTCTTCGGCGCCCGCAACAGTCTCAGACGAGGCGGGGGCATCTGCGGCAGGAGGTGCGGCCTCGGCATCTTCAACCTTCACAGGAGGCTCGACAAGCGCCGGCGCGTCTTCAATTGTAGCCGGGGCATCTTCGGTCTTCGTAGTGGTCTCGGCGGCAGGCGGCGCATCTTCAGTTGGGGGTGCGACAGCGCTCTCTTCTGTCTTCGTGGTCTCAGGTTGAGCAGGCTCATCTACAGGCGCTGCTGTGGTGGGTTTCTCCTCGACCGGGGCCGGCTGCTCAATTGGCACCGGCACATCGACTGGCGCGACTGGCGCGACTGGCGCTGGTTCTTTGTTCTCCTCAGCAGGCACCTCAATCTGCGCTGGCTCAGTGACCGCTGCAGGCACCGCAGGCTCAGGCTTTTCTGCAGGTTTCGCTGGGGTCTTCTTTATGGGCGTCTCGCTCTTTGCGAGCTTCGCAGGCTTGAGATCCTTCTTGACAGGACTCTTAGGCGGCGCGTCGTTCTTTGCGGTCTCGGTCGCCTTCTTCTCGATCTTTGCCGGCGTCGGAGCTTGCGCAAGGGCTTCGGGCTTCTTCACTGCGGTGGACTTTGATCTTGATTCCTTCTTGGGAGTCTGTGGTGGCGGGAGTGCTTTCTCCTCGACGGGTGCCTCTTCGACCGCGACCTCGTTGGCGGGTGCCTTCTCCACGGCCACCTCCTTCGCCGGAGCCTCCTTAGCTGGCGCCTTCACTGCCTCAGCTTCCGAGGGTTCAGGGAAGTCGGCCCCTTTCATGATGGTCCCTAGATTCACCATGTCGCCTGCGGGCTCCTCGCGAATTGGAGGTGCAGGCACTGACGATTCTCGCGACGCAACGGCCTCTTCTGGCACAGTCTCGACGACGGCGTCGCTTTCCCTGCGCGCTTCCTTCTCCTGGCTGACTTCCTTCTTCAGCTCTGCTATCTCGTCGACCTGGTCCTGCGATACGCTGAAGCTCTCCCGGCGGTGGGCCGCGGTGCTATTCGACGGCGTGCCCTTTGTGGTGCCGAGGTCTGGCTGTGCAATGGCCGTAGGCTCGACGGATATGAAAGACGCCCGTACTTTGGGCGTCGGCCGGCTTGGTTCGTCTTCTGCTGCTGTGTTGTCGCCTGGGGAACGGCCGCGGGGTTCAGGAGATGCAGCGCCTTGGTTCTCAAACATCGCCCGCAGATTGCGGACGCCGGATGACATGGCTGCGGCAGACAAGGCAATTGTCAGCGTGTGGCTCTGTATTCTGGATGGTGGTGGAGAGGAATGGCGGTCGTGGATGTGGGATACGTGTGAGATGAAGTGGTGTGTGCTCGGGATGGATGAAACCCGCCAATTTGTTTATGTACAAGCAAAGCGATGATGTCGCGCCGGGCTTGTGCACACTGCAAGGGTCTCTGGGGTAGTACAACTCACAACAATTTTCTTCAGCAAGAATTACTTGGATTCAGTCAGCAATGCTTCGAATGAGAGGCCAGCGAAGGTGTACACGTAGATAAAAAGGAGAGAGGGTGTGCACAGCGTAGCTGCGATCCAATGTGACCAAAGCAGAAAGGCCCGGAATTTCGATAGCTCCTTAGTGACGTTCGTCGCACCCGCTCCCTGCACGCAGCACCTCTCCATTGCCTTTGCGCTGCTGTACCTCGTCTCGCATCTGCTTCAAGTCATTATCGTCGACCCATTGAAGCGCCGACTTGCACGTCGAGGGACATCCTGGCATGCACGTTGATGCCCTGAAGCATGCGGAGAAGCCGATGTGCATTATCCTATTTATCCAATCAGAGCTCGCAGCCTGCACAATTTCCCATCATCTGCAACCAATGACCTTCATCAAATAATTTACCCTGGCTATACCGCGCTTTATATGCTTGTGTTGTCATCGGCGGCCATGCGAGAACAGCCTGTTCGCCGGCATTGCTCGCTCGCGTCTGCTCATCATTCATATTCCATGTGCTCACTATGGCTCACCCGCTTTGCCGGTGCTGGCAATTTCCCTCGCTTTCAAATGGAGCTGTGATTGGAAAACAAGCCTGATCGGATTCTTCCTCCACACAGTTGCAGCTGGCTCGATGCAAGCTCATGGTAACCCACATGTATCGCAATAGCCCTGCAAACTATCTGTAAGAATGCCTGAAGAATATTAGAGACAAGAATCGTTCTACAAACGCCCCAACTTACGAGGGCACCCAAATCTTTCTATCATTTGGCCCGAGCAGCCATGTGCGGTATCGCTTCTCCTGCATCTGTCTTCAGATCAGCATTTTTTTTAAGTCTCCAGCACCTAATCTGCTTGAACAAGATAGGAAGAGTGACATACTTCTTCAAAATTTGTGTCTACTGCAGACCCCTGGTCTCGCAACGTGTTGTGCTCACCAGGACGTCCTGAGTCCCAAGAGACACCGAGTCTCAGTGGCGGCTTACTGACACATGGCATGATCTTATAGCCGTCCACAGTCTGATTCTTAAGTAGAGCTATCGCTTGCTCAGCTTCTGCAATGGTAGCAAGATCGAGTGACATCCCCCAACTGCTCAGACCCGGCTTTGCAACGGAGTATGGAAATGGCTGCCTGGACCCGCGGTGGACGAAGTCAGCAATATTCCAGATATACACTTCGTGCAGCGGCATCCTCACCCAGCTTTTGAAACATTGAACCCGTGGAGAAGACGATAGATGGTTCTGACCGCAGAAGCGATTGCTCCCATTTTTTCTACAGGTGGAAAATTTTCCAGTATAATTCGACGAGACTCCCTCAAAGGCCTGAACATGTCCTTAGGATAGGTCAACAAAGGCTCTCGCAATCTGGCTTGCGATAGTGCAGGGGCATCACTTGCGAACCTATGTGTAGGCTGAACATCAGCTTAGGTAACATTTGTATTCAACAGCTCAGAACTTACCACCCTCGCTCGTACCCGAAATTGAACTCTCGGCGACTGATGTCTATTTCAGGCATCGCGGCAAGCTCAACACGGGTACCAAATAGCCACGCACCATTTAACACGCTGATAGAAGCTTGAACGTGACTAGCATCAGCCAGAAGGACAAAGCAAGACTTGCGGTTACTCCCTGTTCCCGGATCGTAGTAAAGGAATACCTGTTCTCTGTTAACATTAGCAACCACTCATGGTATGATGTGCGGGGGGCAGTACACTGGGAAATCGCTCTCTTCGAAATACTCGCGAAAATCTTCTTCGATAGCAAACACAGGCATCTTCTTCACCCAAACTAAACGCGATTGATTAACTGATCTAAGTCGCCACCATGCGAGTGCGTAAACATTTGTGAATCGAGCAATATCATCGTCTGACAGCTCAGAAAGCCAGACTGTCCGAAGTCCATAATCGTCGATCGCGTCACGGGAAGATCGAGGTGTTGGCACATGTCTACTTACGCGTGGTGTGAAGCGCTTCTGGCTCCCAAATCTAATTGGTCCCTGTCCGTGTTGGCCACAAGAAAAGCTCGAAGCAGAGCTAGGTCGACATGAAGCTCGCATAGGAGGGCCAATTCTCCTTATTATGCATGTGGGCCTCATCCCGCGTGCCTAGCACGCGCGGAGCTCTCTTGCTGGAGTAGATCACGCGCAATGAGCTGCAAAGGGCGAGTCTGAGTGCCAAAACGTGTGAAGTTTTGTGGTGGACGTCTGGTCTTGTGTGTTGAGATCGAAGAGATGCCAGCAAGGCGTAGAGTGCCTCCGGTACGCACGGACCATACGAAAACTTGCAGTGCATCTTGAACAATAACGCCGAGTAAGGATTAATAGAAGAAGATTCTCGCACATAAGGTATGCAAATGAGCTTCGCATCGCCCTGTTTGCACATTAGACAATTGTTATCGAGCTTCGTTGTGATCCCACCATTCCCGTTCCAACGATGACGCCACCGCGCCCTCCATAGCGTCTCTTGGTCCTTCCTCACCCTACACATTCTCATCTCGAAAAATGACCTCAACACAAAGCGCGCCAGTCGCACTTCCTCGTGTGGCGATCACATACTGCACACAATGTAAATGGCTGCTGCGGGCGGCCTACTTTGGCCAGGAATTACTCTCTACATTCGGCACGCAAATTGGTGAGATTGCATTGGTGCCAGCGACAGGCGGACTGTTCAGTGTCGAATTGGTGAGCAACCTATCACGGCCCGCACATATCACGTATAGCTAATGGATCGGGTTCCTTCAAGACATACATACCACCCAGCGAGACGGACGGGCAAGACGCAGAGGCTCATAAGGTACTGCTATGGGACAGGAAAGCAGAGGGCGGGTTCCCTGGTACACATGCACATTATTTCAGGGAAAAGCACCAACTCACTACTCACAGAAACCAAAGTCCTGAAGCAGCTTGTCAGGGATAGAATCGATCCAACGAGAGACTTGGGTCACTCTGATAAGCATGGGAAGAAGAAGGAAGAAAAGGTAGTTACTGAAAACACTGATCAGAAAGAAACACAAAGCACCGCGAGCGCGGGCACAGAGGTCAAGCGAAATCCAGATGGTACTATTTGCGAGGATTGTAGGTAGCAAGAGAGCAACGTGGGGGTATCATTTGTTATGCGATGGACTGAACGCCGCGTCTGTAGATGCACCCCTTCCTGGAGATCCCGAAAACTCCCAGCCCAAATCGTGACCCGTAGATGTCATGAAAATGCATTACCCATTCCGTACAAGATCCCGCACTTGCCCCTAATCCTTACGCACTTCCTCGATGCCGCGTGTGAGCCGGATGTCCAAACGATGCATCGTCTTCCGCATGTTCTCCAACTCTTGCTGCTGTCGTTGCAACTGGGCTTGCAATGTTCCCGACACCTTCTGCCAGCGCGTCTCGCACGAGTCGTTCTCAGACTTCGACGACGACGCGCGAGACATGTAGTACATGCCGTCTTGATTTGGAGGACCAAGACCGTCCACGATGCCGTCGATTCGAAGCCCGTGTGCTTCAGACCAAGCAGAAAGATCGGCGTACTTGTTGTCAATATCCTCGAATTTGATCTTGTACACCTCGCCTGTGAGATTGGTAACGGCCTGTGACTGCTGAACGAGGCCTACGAGCTGGGAACACGCGGCGTTGCCAACCCCATGGGCTGGAAGCATGTCGAGATGTGCGGATTGGCTGAAGTAGACGGTGGCCAGACTGACAGCTGTAGCGATGAACGCGGTCAAAGCGGTGGCACCTACTGACCAAGCCCAGCGCCGAATGTCGCCTTGCTGTTGACATGCCCGAAGCAGGTCGTGGGCCTGCCAGACAGCCTCTGTTGCGCTTGTGGAATACCGTATCAATTTGCGAAGTTCCTCTGTGATGGCGGTGTTTGCTTCAGTTTTCGCTTCGTCGCTGAGTGTCGAAGCCTTCATCTCGTCCACGTAAACATCAAACTTCTTGCGCATGGCAGCCAAAATATCCCCTGACGCCCTGCTGACTGACGTTGAAGAGGCAGTGGCGCGCTCGACGCACAGGCGAAGATACTCTGATGGCAGACGTGTGGCTTTGAACTTGGTCATCGTCTTCCTCAATTGAGACACCGAAGTGTTTAGCGTAGAGAAATCTTCATACGCTGCCCATTGGTACAAAGGCTTGTTGCCATCTTCTTGAGCATTGATATATCGGCGGAGGCAGTGCATATGTTTTTCGACGGTCTTGAGCTCAGCCAACATCACGTCTACCACGTCTTGAGAGGGTGCACGCTTCACGAGAGTTAGTGCTAGGAGCTCATAGTGAGTATCGGCACTTACGTATGTCTGGAAGCTGATAGTAGCGTTTTGTGCTGCTGATGACGTTCGCTTCAGGAAAGAGTTTGCTGGTCCTGCGAGCGCCTTGGAGACGGAGGCTTCGGGCTCCTGTTCGTGGTTCAAGATCTCATCCTGGTTGGTGTTCATCGTGTCTTTTCCTTGCTCTTGCTCTTTCTGAACAGGTCGCTTCACGTGCTCTTTCTCGATTTCCATACTCAATCCACGACTAGAAATCAGCGACGCCAGTCAGCCTCAGAGTTGAAACGGCGCCAGTTGAGTTGGTAGTGGGAACCGGTGACTGTGATCGTGAGAGGTTGAGGAGCAGGAACAGTACAGGGAGGAAGTGAGAGCAGCGTTGCGATGCGAGATCGCACGCTCACGGTGAACGCAACTTGGGGTCTGGATGTCAGTCCATGATTGGCTGTCTGATCGTGGTCAAAGCGCGCCTTTCCCTGAGGGAAAGAGCCCTTCTGTGTAACACACGTGACTTTTGTCGACGTCTGCCTGGTGGACGGGTGGGCACATCGGACGACAAAGCAAACAATACATGCTAGAAGCCACGAGGTGTTGTAGGAAATCCAGCGCTACAATTGCCGCTTCTAATAGCTTCATTCAAGTGTCTATTGACAAGGCCCATCGTTTCTTCGATCGCAGGTGGGCCACCATCTTCGAAGCATGTTGAAGAGCAAGAAAATACTGGTTAATATGAGAACAGAAAATGAATCTTTGCTGAGCGAGATAGACGAGTAAGCCACAGTCATGAATATAAAGGTGCGACGGCTATCTCCTTCCAGGCGATGTCATGAGAGACTGGTGAAAGAGCACACTGATGAGCCGTGTAACGGTCAACGAAACAATGGATCCAGTGGTTTACACTGCAGGTCGCAGGCAGGCTGCATGTTTCAGAATCTGTTGAAGATGCCCGTGCTACATGCTGCACCACCTCGCCGACGCAAAGAAACGCGTCTTTGCAGCCGGAGAATTTTGTCTGGAACCGTCGGGATTTTACTGCACGGTTGAAATGATGGACCGCATTAGGGATTGCTGCATTTTCGAGCTCATCTTACCGGAGAGCAGTGGTGGTACCACGGGCCATATCATGACTAGGCGCGAAACGCTTATCCTCTCTTGCTGCCTGGCATCAACTGTAGATCAGCAATCATGCGTAAGCGTGATGAAAGAGGAGGTTTACAGACAAAGAGTCGATGATGATGATGGGACAAAGTTCAACACGTGCAGATGATGGGGACAGAGGAGAACCGTCAGCGTGCCATGGGTTTCCGCAGATCGCGCTTCCCCACTAGCATACGCCGAGCAAATGGGCGCGACTCATTGGGCACTGCGATAACCAACACCCCCGTACATTGCGACTGCAGACACGTCGACCAGACATGATGATCACTTCATCGTGAGACGCAGCTTTGAGCGCCTGCAGCCACGCTGCGGGGAAGATGGTGGAAGGTAGGTGTGCGCAATGCTCAGTGCGGAGGCAGGCCACCTCCGCATCCTTTGGCTGCAGACCACAGGTAGCAAATTACACACTCCGATGACGACCATGCCGGCGGATGCACACTATTCCGGCCCGTCGACGATCTTATATCTCGCCAAGCGTCATGGTTCCACTGCCGACCAGAGATCGCACTCTTGTCAAACTCAGTTTTCTTTCATGAGCGCAACAACAAAGGCAGCATGTCCGTGAGCTCGTTCTCTTCTCAGAGGTGTCGATGCAGAGGACTCCATGCGCTTCCAGAACACCAAGCACAGTCAATATCTCAGTTCAGGGTCTAAGAGGGTCTGGGGTCACTCAGCTTCGCCTTGTCCGCAAGATCTGGATGCAGAGCCTGCGACTATTTTAGCGCTATGGCGTGGGTGAACGCAAGCCACAAGTGTCCCACTACGGCTCAAACGCTGTATGAGTGGATGGCCAGCAGCTCCACTCGCTCCACCATGTCGCCTAGATGCCAGCCTCACCTCCTAAGGAGCCACCATGCATTAGTCCACCTATTGTTTAGCTGACATCACTGAGAGCTGAGCTGATGCCGAGCGGAGGTAGATACATACTGCATTGTCCCACAGCCGACAGACAAAATGCGCACCACTACATTTACCAGGCGTCGTTCGGAAGCTAGGTAACTTGCTGCTGCAACTTCCCTTCGAATTGTGCAACAACACGGCTGTACTAAACCATGGTTTCGGATAAGATGCCGCAGCACATGGTGCCGAGCACCCAAGAGATACTTGGACCTGCGATCCCCACCCGAAGCTCGTCTATGTCGCGAACCAGGACTACCAGACGAGAGCAGCAGAATCCCACCTTCCGCCACAGCTTGTTCACAGTCACCAGTCCGGAGACCAATCACCTTAGCGCGACAGGCCTATCGCAGGAGAAATTCGATCAGTCTAGCAGCTTACGGAGAATGCAATCCTCACCTGGAACTAAGAGGAGAGCGGCGAGCTGTTCAAGGGTCTCAAAAAGCTTGCCGGCACCTTCAAGTGTGCAACGCTGGGCCGGGTTGACGCGTTCGGTCTGTAATTGGGACGGACTGCGTAGAGTGAGGATTACATACTGCCATGGGTCGAGCAAGAACTGACAATCGCAGGATCCTGAGCTATGGGTCCAAGACGGGGACTGTCGTGTGCATCTCTACGAGCCAGGGGCTTCTCGCCGAGGACCCTCTTTCTGTGTGCCACTGCGGGCTCTTCGACAAAAGGCTTGCGATGGGATACTCAACCACAGCTGTGCACAGGCGACCATCAACGACACTTCTGCTTCAATAGAGCTGCCGCGACTGCAATCGTTCAGCGACTTACCCCGGGCTACCATCGCCGTTGATCTTTATATCCCAGCTCCAGGATCTGTCTCAAGAGAAGGGGCATTCGACTTTCACATAACAACTCGCAATTTCTTTGCCTATATCTTGGGCCAGCCACTGGTCGGCCGCCACATGGGTCAGACATTCGTCGCCCTGTATGAACGAATGAACCTTTTCCGACTGCATACCAACAATCACGAAGACTTCCTAGCATATGCCGATAATCAAGGATACAGAGATCTGGTGGAGTGTACAGACTACGCGCTTGCGTGTCTCTACTATGCGGAACGATACAAGCTTCGGGGTGTGTGGATCGATGCGTTCACTCACTGTGTAGGAATGGGCGAGAGTGTCGCACTCAGCCCTGAATATGTCGTATGTATACCTCACCGTGGTGTGCTTACCTCGTGGCTAACACACTACTGTTTAGTCTATCTCCCGTGTGACTAGGGCACTTATAACGCGAGCATGTTTGGAAGTGGACATCCAGCTTGAGGGCGTCACCAAAGCACTCCGAAACTTCCTCCAGGATGACTTCTCACCAACATACCTTGGACTCACACACGGCGCACGTAATCACCTCGGCCGCTTCCAGCGTTTCCTGGTCGGTTTCTACGCGGAGAAATTCGGATACTGGCCACCACCAAACAATGCTTCTCATTTTCCGAAGGCCTTGTACAAGTCTATGCTCTACGACTTCCAGAATCTCTACAACCTTCTTGTAGATACACAATCACACAATGGTATTGCATCTCAAAGGCATGCTAGCGGCGGCCTCTGCGTACTCCAGAATCTCGACCATTTCAACAAGAGACATAAGTTCACGGCACAAGCGCATCCCTTACCCCTTTTGCCCGATATTCCCGGAGACTCGAAGCCTGCACGGTCGCTGTCATCGGCATCATACTACAAAAGGCCACGAGATAGCGCTGCTTTGAGGATGGCGACAAATACACTCGACTCCACAGTCTCGAATTCCAAAATCATACAGGCTTACCTGCACTTCGAGGACTCATACCCAACACAAGTGGCACAGAAGGACGATAGACTTTCGACGGTAGATGGACGCAAACTGCGATGGCTTCTCATATATGGCACATTACAGTATCTTGCATCGGCACTTCGAGTGCCAAGTGCAGTACGTGACAAGGAAAGTCCAGAGTACCCCCTATGCTGTATGGTTGCAGGGGAATCATCTTGGACGGCAGGTTCACCTATCACGACCCCCATCATCAAATCACCTGGAAGTGTCTCGGTCATCATGAACGACTATTTTGACAGCGCGCCACCATCAAGCATAGAGCCTGACTGTCATCGCGAGGACTACATCACTTCCGATGAACCGACCCGACGTGGAATGCAATTGCCAACCTCCCAGCCGTTCGGACGATCATTTACACCTTTAACTTCCCTGTCGCGAAGGAGCTCTCGCAGGAACAGTCTTACATTGAAGCGCAGTTCACATTGCGCGATCATCGTCCAAGGATACGGCGATGGGTTGAATCAGGCTACGCTGCAGTCATCTGACAAGACCTCGGATGCCGCATCGAAAGACATTCCGTGGCTAGAGGCTCAGGCTTCCTCGGCACCATCAGCACAGGAGACTAGGAACAGCGAGGCCAAAGGCCATATGCGCAACCGTACGCCGCTTCTCCAACCATTTCAGCTCGATCACATCGTTGCCCCAGCAAGTCCAGACGCTACCACTGACCCCATGAGTCGATCGGATAGCACCAGCTCCGTAGGGAGCTCGGTGTGGACAGACAGAGGCAGCGCAGTGTCTTCACAGTCTAGCGCCAACGGGGAGCGATCTCGCGACTCGAAAATCAGTGCAGCAGAGTACAGTGGGCTTCTAGGAGGACTGGTATCTGTTGATGGGACCAGAGTATTGTTCGACTTCCCAGAAAGCTCAACATCTACCTCAGGCCCATCGCAACGTGACGTTCACCCCCTGCTACGCGGCGTACAGCAAGGTGGATTTGTATTCGACTTCAGCAATCAGAACACAGTGGACCTTGAACACGGAGCAGACATCACAGATACTGCTGTTATGGCAATCTCTGCTCCACAATCGCCTCTTCAGACGAAGTCCAACAAACCGGACTCCTCAATGGCCGCCAGATCGCTTGCCGCAGAGAAGAGATCTTTTATAGTGGAATCTGCAACCTCTGTCTCAACAGTCGCCGGCGGTGCTGCTTCGCGGAAGAAGAGCCGCAGCGCCGATATCATTTCAGGATTCATCACAGCCCCGGTTGAGCTTCGCGGCCGCTACAACAGCGTTGTCAAGCGTCTGGAGCACACCAGTAACAACACCACCACAAAATATGAAGAGGTTGGCGGTGGTCACAAGTCCGGTACTCCACCGCCCACAGTCACTAAGACCTCGCACGCTGCGAAGTCCTCGAAGGAGAAACGCTTTTCGTCTCTTTGGCGACGCTGAGTATTATCATGTCACTTTGTGTATATTATACCCTCCCTACGACATTTACGACTTTCTTTTGTTCATCACGATATTTGGACATCTAGCGAAGCCGTATGGAACCTACTCTCAACTTTTCTTTGTACATTGTTATATACCCAACGCCACGAGAACCTGTATCAACAAAAGTAATTTGCCAATTTGATAATTTTTATGCACACACTTCCCATAAGTTACTCCTTTCTGATATAACGACCATTAGCTTGTCCAAGTAACTTTCATAGTGAACGTGGTTTGCCGCGGTCCCAGACATCCAACTCGTCTTTTCCGTCGATGCGTTTCAAAGCCTGATTGTTACAGCCTGCACTACCACAGAAACAATTCCGTACTATCCACTCCGCGCCTTCTTCGTCGACCACCACGTCGCCAATATACAACGTCCCATGCGCACTCTCACCACCTTCAGAGGTTGAAGTGGGTTCGCCTGCCGGATCCGGGCATACGATAGCGTCACTGGTGTGCATCGGGTCTTGCGCGAGGAAACTCGATCCGCCTGTGGACGAGGACGTTGGAGAAGATCTGGAGGGCATGGCTGCGATGGTACTTGGTGCATCTGCTGGAGGTGGATCTGTGGGGGCGTTGTCGGCTTCGAAGAGTAGCTCTACATAGCTGTCGCGTCTCCAGAAGCGCATTTCGAGAGGATGGGTATGGTGCTAGGCTGCGTACTCGAATGTTTGGGCTTGCAAGGCGTTTGGTAAGGAAGCGAGGTTCAGGTTTAGGCCAGTAACATCAATAGGCGTAGGTGAAGTGGTGGATCAGCTTGGGTGAATGCACGAAGTAGGGCAGAAGTGACAGTGTCTTTGTCGTCAATATCAACGTATATTAATCACAAGCACAAGTCGGAGTAGCTCAATGTTTTCGTGATCGAGCTTGATTGACTATATACGAATGCTTATCTCATGTCTCCACGTCATGCCTTTCCTAGGGCCGACCGGCATTGACGGTTGCAGCATCGACACCAATTTCACACTTCAACTTGCGATAGCCCTCCACCCTGCTGACTTGGAGGCCGCAATTCAGCTGTGGTGCGGGCCACGGGTAGCATCTTCCAACCTTCCTGTCGCTGAGATCGTACAAGCCACCAGCGCGATCCTTGTAATAAGCTGAATGTGCAAACCAGCGTCAGTCATCGATCTATTTTCAAAGCAGCAGAAACTTTCACTTACTCCAATGATGTCCGTTCCTAAAGTTCATCTCCAGACGATCAATTTGGTCTGACCGATCGCCTGCCGAGCGACCACAGCCACTTCCCTTACAAAGGACACCATATTTGCCACCACTGACGTCGTCGCTCTTTCTCCAGAGCCAGTCCCGAACACCGTTGCAGTTGATGACCTCGTTTTGGTAGACGTGCCAGCCTTCGGCACCCATAGTGATGCCGCCACCGCCTGAGCCGACGCGGTAGAGCTCAAAATCTGCGTGGACGGCTTGTAAAAGGCCGGCCACGGCAATGATAGAGGCCCCAAAGAATTTCATCTTGTAGTGGCAGTGGTTGGATGATTGAAAGAAGTGATTGATGTGGTGAGTTGAGAGTGTAGTCTTTGGCTCTGGGGACATAGGTCTTTATATACACCGTCCAGCCGGAATACCTCCTTCCGTACCACTCTCTTCTTTGAAATTTCAGCTATCAAAGATGGAGCTAGACCTAGGCCACGGCTGTAGCATTGTGTGGGCACTAACTGCATGAGTATGCACTTGATCCAGAGCATTGGCTGTGAACCTCCAACATCTCAAGGCTCCTTTACGCCCGATGTAGTCCGGTATACTATGCACAGACTCTTACTTTGAACGGAAAGTGGCTGTCCTCTGTGTGGCAGGTGGCTCACTATGTCGTTGATCAATGACGGGTCGTGCCTGACGGCTCGGCTAGAACGGCGTGCAAGTTATCCAGGACCCCACAAACTGCTTCTGAAGGAAGTGAAGGCAAACCGAAGAGAAATCCAACTGAGCTTGTCTAGAAATTAGACACATAACATTCTCAAATGATGATGAGTGAAAGATGCCCGGTATGTACAGTGCCCTAAGATCCAATGTCAGGGCTCATCATGGTCCAAATCCGGATAGAGACCGATACCCGTCATATTCGAGCATTCAGAAGTAGAGACGTTGTCGTATCCAGCTATACGAACTATCCAATTTTTCTACGGATATATCCAAACGAGGGCGTTGGTTACCCGGGAAGACTTGGATCCGAAAGCTTAGGCCATATCTTAACTTTTTCAGGCCGCCTCTAGGCTTAGTTATGTCTACTCTCTGCCCGTATGTGACTGATATCTTAGACATCTAGATTTCGATAGGATCCCATATAAAATAGCTGGGCTTGGGCAACCCGGATATTTACAACTCTGGTCATAAGAGATGAGAAGTTGTAGAGATCATGCTGTGCATGCGACTCCGGGGAGTGAAAACGATGCATCTCTATAAGAACCAAGAGTGTAGGCACAATGTACCCCGTGGGCGCTATCTTGATCTTGAAACGGCTCGGACATGAAATCATGTTGGCTTAATCTGTAGTGGTTACAAAAGCATCTTCTCAAGACGGCCAAGCCAGGACGCCAAGCTTGGTCATACTCGAGGTGCAGCAAATTTACACACCACGCGAGGTATAGAAAGAATCTAGAGTCTTGAATGCAATATTATGATTTGCTTAATCCTACCGTAACAGGCTTGGTTTCCAACGCCGCTAAGCTACTCATCCTCGACGAACCAGATACTGTTATCGAGCTTTTGTGAGACCCCTGTACATGATTCATTCTTAGAATGGCTATAAGTTGTTAGATCTGTAAGAGCTCACTCATTGCCATCTTGATGTAAAGTATCACACATACTGTAGTGGGTGCACTCTCATGAGTTGCAAGTTAAGATGCCGGTCTGCCGTGCCAAGATTGCCAACGGGGCGTAAAAGTCGACCATCACCATTCCTTCAGCACGTCCACAACTCCGAATACGCTAGGGACCGACACAGCCGTCTATTCTAATCTCATTCGGTCGGTGCACGGCTTGACATGGGTACCATCATGCTCTTTGCGAGTCAACATGTTACTACATGTGGTGTCCTGCTCGCACTCCTGACTCATTGGCGACGTCAATGTCCAGATATGATTACCGCCTAGGTAACAATTGAAGCTACACAGAGCATATTAGTATGTGGAGAGGGGAGGCGACAAGAGATGTAATGGTGCTCAGTTTTCACGTTCAGAGGCGGAGAGCTTGCAGCTGGGGATCCTTCCAGCGTGGTTTATTGACTAGCTAGCTACATGTACAAAAGAGTGTGTGTATGCTTCAGAATCAAAGGAAGAACATGGTAGGGATAGGTTGGATGCCTATTCAGAAGCGTATGGTGAGGTGTGTGCTCTTGGAACGTGCATTGCTTCTCCGTGATGTGATTGCCTGCGTTCACATGGCGACGTGACGCATACTGCGCTTCTTTGTCGGCCTACCGTCGTTGATGTCGTCGGCTGTCAGGTCAATCACGCATTTGAGCTTGCGCCATCCTTCGACGCGGGCGACAGTAAGACCACAATTGAATTCTGGCCCTGGGTTTGGAGAGCAGGTGCCGACCTTGTTGCCATCAAGATCGACCAAGGCGCCTTCGCGGTCCTTGTAGTAGGCTGTGCAACACAGTCTTCTGTCAGCGAAAGTTACTCAAGACTAAGCTATGACTTACTCCAGTGACGGTCATCTGAGTTGAAGTTCATCTCGAGGATGTCAATGTTCGCAGGGTCATCATCTTCGCTGCGGCCGCAAGCGTTGTCTCCGCCATCGCAGCGCACACCATATTTGCCACCGCTCACATCGTCGCTGTCCCTCCAGATCCAGTCAAGGGCGTTGTCGCAGTTGGCTTCGTCCTGGTAGACTTGCCAGCCTTCGGCGTTGCCAGAAATGCCGTTGCCTCCAATACCTACGCGGTAGATGTTGAAGTCGGCGAGCGCAGCCTGCATGAGGCCAGCTAGGACGATAATGGAAGCCCCTGAGTATTTCATGATGAGTTTGTTATGATGTATGATTGAAGAGTGTGCAGATGTGATGGTAGAGGAGAGCGATGCTTGTTTGGATGGAGCACTGAAATATCGAGGGAAACTGAATGTTCTTATAGTCCACACAACCGAGAGACCGGAGTCCTAACGGCCACATCTTCGTATGTATCTTCTACGATGTCTCAATGGCAAAGGGATCATCGAGTTGGCCTCAATGCTTTTTGCATGGGCAAACACCTTGCTGAATCACGCTGTAGGTGTTCCACATTTCAAGGGCTCTTAGTGCACGATGAATTGCACAACGCCTGTTTCGTCACTGTCATCTACATATAGCATAGTCCGTTGGATCATTTCTTACTAGTTGCTTGTATTGGTGCTAACCCCCGAGCCGTGTAAAGGTGTGGTGGGGTCAATGGCGGCCTACTCCGTGCGGTCAAAGTTGACCTATTACGTATACGCTACAAGGCGAAATCGATATTGTCTCAATTGTAACGTATTGCAGATGATTTAGGCTGAAGTTGAATATTTTACGGCCTTTGTGAAATAATATTGAACAATATTTGAGCTTGTTGTACTGCTAGCGAGTCAATTATCATCGACGTTCCTGCTTGGTGGACTGCTCCAGAAGCATGGTAGTAGAATGCTGTAGGAGTGCGAACCAAAGGAGCTTTACCAGCTCGCAGCTTGTAGCCAAATACATGTATCAAGTAGTATTATGGTCACTAATTAGCCAATGGTATCGGGTCATGCTACGGGGCGATACTTTACCCCAAGAGCGATTTGTTGCATTGGACGTTCTAATTAGGCCAACTACCTTGGCGAGACTAGGTATTCCCATTATTTATCTTGGCAGTGCTAATAGCATAAGCCATACGCAACATGCCCATGTAGCATAGATGGTATCCACGTTGTTAAGGCTCCAATATTGTCTCCGTATCCGTGCCGATCACGAGTAAGCCAGGTTGGGCACAATGCGCTCATAGGCATGTTTCTTTGCACTCAGGCAACATATTTGGTCGCAAGATTAGTCACCCTCGCAGCTAACACCCCCCTGTCTCTAT
>QVXC01000429.1:0-29318 GCA_003501895.1 Phaeosphaeria sp. A1 3.1a | reverse complement strand
TCCTGGTTCCAGAGATTCCAATTCTTCAATCGCTTTGTCAACCGGATCCATATTGGTGGAGTTACGACGTCTTGAAGTTATCGTGTTGTTTGGTGTTCTAGCGACGCGCGTGCGCGGGGTGTCACCGTGCGCGGCCTGTCGCACTACGGTAGCTTGCGAGATCGAATACTAGTGCCTGTAGCTCGCTTTGAGAGAGCTTGAGAGAATTTGGGTAGTAAATTCTAGGGTAGTGGGATTGAGTGGCTCAGATCTAGGTCAGTATTCGTTGGTTGGTTGGTGGCTTGGTATTGTCCGTTGTCGTTCCGCATGTCGGCAGCGATACGGACAGTCGAGATTCGGGCGTGTTTGAGTACCACGGTAGCACGCAAACAGGCCTTTGGGCGGTGCTTCGAGGTTGTGAGGCGTTTCATCGCTTTGAGTTAGGATGGATTTTGTCGAGTTTGGCAGACTCGCTGGCGTTGTTCGAAGGATATGTAGCATAGTAATGGTGTCTCGGGTGATGGAGGCTATTTTCTCCAATCTCAATGACTGATATTTTGGACGATTTTCACTTGGATCGCCCGCCGCCGCCGGAGCTGACAGTGACTAGGTACTGCTACGGGGTAGAGGGGTCGTGAATTGGCATTTTGGGGTCAGAGCTTGAGTGCTCTTGTTTGCCCTCTCATATTTAGGGTCGTTGTCTCTTCCTCAATTCTATCAAGACCCAGCTCAACTCTAGCTGCGCGCAGCCGCAATCTTGGCTCGACCATCTCTCTGTCACGACTTCCACGATACCGAACTGTAAGGATCGCGCTATTTCTCTAGGGCTTGAACGACAACTAACGCGGTGTATAGTGCGGTCGCAATCTTTTCCACAAACCAGCATTTGCTGTCACTCGTACGCCGACCTCGAGGCTTGCGCACACGATCATCAATTCTCCGCCAGCCGAAGCCACAAGCCTGAAGCCACACACGAGACACAGCAATGGCCAATAATCGAGCGAAGACGGCCGCCATAATTCCGGCTATACCACTCAAGTTCCTTAAGAAAGCACCCAGGAAGGATGCTCGCGACAATGCCTCAACGCGGTCGCGAATCTCGTTGATGTCGCTTCCTAACGAGCTTCTCCTCAACATTGCCTCATACTTGTACAAGCCAAAAGTCAAACTCTGCACATATCTTTGTGATCTGTCGTTGGTCTGCAAACTTATGGCAGGCGTTGCCCAAGAGTGTCTCTATTGTGCTCCTGAAATTTATAAGTTCGTGGACTGGCGCGGCTATTCTCTCACCATAATGCTGGCTAGAACGCTCTCACGCCGTCCGGATCTCGCACACAAAGTTCAGAGACTTCGGGTTGGGGTCTCCGTTCGTCTGGTTGAGTTTGAGACAGGCATCTTCGCCGATTTTGAGTACACCGGGTGGGAAATCGGCATCACGAAGGTCTCAGTAGCGGGCGCCCTCATACTGAAATCTGCCGTTAACCTTCGCGCCCTTTTTTTGCATTTTGATTATCCGGACTGGAACAATATGTTCTACCCATATTCTAAAGATCGACTGCGCGAGCACATCATGAGATACCTGTTCCGAGATCAGTGGGACAAAGGACTCATTTCATCAATGGTAGATGTTCCAGGCTTACGAAACTTGGAACACCTAACACTGAGTGGATCTGCAGTTCATTGGGCTTGGTGTTTTCTGCCTAAGCTGAAAACTCTCTGCATTGGCCAGGATTACAAGCTCCTCTGTCCATCCAAGTGGCCATCGATACCACACATCAAATCGCTGCGGCTCTGCAGAAGCGCCCACATCCTGTCCCCCGATGACAGCAGTTACGACATGGATCCCTTCCTGGAAGGTCTGTGAACTCTTCCCAGGCTTGAGGTCGTTCTATGCAACTATCCGCCCGAAGCGCATCCCCAACCTAGAGGACACTGGGAGGGATATATAAACGAAACGGCCCCGGGCGACTTCGAGTATCTGATGGGCTACCTGGCTCCCATGGAACCGACGCTCAAGGAGCTCAAGATCTCAGAGTATGTGCCCGATGAACAACAGCACACACCGTGCCTCGATTATGTGCGCGCTATACACTCCCTCGCGCACTTCACCAAACTGCGCAAATTGGAAATCGCGTACGAGGCGCTCGTGGACGAGTCTAGATCATCGCCACTCGAGATCCTGCCAGCCAGCTTGGAGAACCTCGTGCTACTTGCACCTCCGATCCGCATCAACACCCTCCTTAAAGACCTTGTTCGAGAGTCGTCGCTTTTGAAGTTACATACGGTCGAGATCGTCACCTCACCCTTTCGTGGCGCACGGCATGAAGAGTTTGATCGACCCATTTGGGGCCAGCTTGCGGCGGCGAATATCCGGATCATCATCACACGGGAGGAGGAGGACTGTGGGCACCCAGTCTATGAGTCGCTTGATTGAGGGTTTTGTGATCCGGTAGTGTAGTATGGCGTTGCAAAGTTCGAGAGGTTGGGGCGAGAGGATGTCTCGTTGCTTCGTGGGTACTACGAAGGAGCTCTTGTTTGGTAAGGGACCACGATAGCATTCTCGTCCATGCTTGCACTCGTATAGTCGACAAGCCGACAAATACCACCCGTATAAATACTACATATAGCACCCTACAGTGCCTTGTGTTTACATCAATTATAGTTTTGTATAGCATTATAGCGCTCTACTACTTCTACCTGGGACATAAACTGTTGGTGATAGGGCATGCGGTGTATCATCAAAATCGAGCTCTTCCGTCTGTACGCTTGCGGCGGGGTTTAAGGAAGATACTTTAGAACAGGTGTATAGGGCAACAACAGTAAGATTGCACAAATTAGTTGAAGGCAAAAACCTATTCTCATGTCCGAAGATTAGATTGCACACTGGCAAGAATTGCCATTCGGCTTGAACACGATGGATGCATCTTCGTCTGCGAAATTGAATTCACACTCTAGAGTTTCTATCCCGGGGTTGAAACCTAACTTTTACTGTCTTTGTTCTTTCATCGGAATTCGGCTACATGTACCAAGCTTAGTGCACCCCACTCATCTCTTAACCACGTTCACTCATATATTTTCTCCTTCTCGTTTACGTCCTCCCTCCAACTCCATCCAATCTCAACGCCCGAAAAGCTGTACACGGCACACACTCATCACCATTCAGCCTCAATTCCCCCGATCGCCGACTCGACCAGGTATCTGTATACCTGCCCTCGACCTCACCGACTCCGACAATGGCTCCTCAATTTCCGATAACGGCGATATCTCAGGCGCACGACACTGACGGACTTCCAACAAATGCGGCCACAGGCGACCAGCCTGCCACTGAAGATGATAAAGGTGATCATAAGGACGGGCGCGGACTCTCTACCCTGTCGTCGCTTCCAAACGAACTTCAAGCCGAGATAGCTTGTCACCTTGACACGCTGTCTCTGTGCGATCTATCCCTTGCGTCGAGGCACTGGGCCAAGATAGCCCAGGATGAGCTGCATCGCTCCCCTTGGATAGGTCTCCCATCGCACTCAGCCAAATTTCAGCGCCGCTCACGCATTGAATTGCTGGGTAGGACATTGGCAGACCGCCCCGACCTCTCAGGCAGAGTGCGCATTCTCTACCTCGGACTCGAGCACGACCTTGTCGAATGGGCCACAAGTCTGTACACTTTAGACAGGGGTATACGGCACGACAAGGATGTCTCAGAGGCGCTATACATTGGCGATGTCCTGAACCGCATCGAAAATCTCCAACATCTCGATTTGCACATGAAAGGAGAAGTGGGATGGTCATTCCCGAGTGCCACAAACACGATTGTGTCACTTATACTCGGATGCAACGCCCCATATGGACTTAACAAACAACCAGACCTCTCCGTCATACCGGGGCTGCAAAATCTCAAAACCCTACGACTAAGTGGACCGGACAAACACTGGGGGTGGCTTTGCTTGCCTCAGCTCAAAGAGTACATATCGGCATCGGATGCACACTACTCGAACCATATCAATCGACCGAGACCTGCCATTTGCCAGATTTGATCATCGAGAGGTTCACCGACCTCGTGCGCCTTGACCTACCGCCTGAGGAGGGCTTTAAACAGTTCTTCGAAGGTCTGCAAAGTCTTATCAGTCTGACAGTCATTCTCTGCGATATGTCAGCCGACGAATACGAGACTGATGTCTCTTGGTACGAGGATCAGCCCCACAGCACAGGCGGTTCTTTTGATCGCCTCATTGAACCCCTCGACCCTGTTGCACCGATACTTCAGAAATTACGCATTGCGGAGTGCCGTCATGCCCACGATGGCGAACACTATTCATGCCTTGGCTACATCACGCCAATCTCTTCTCTTGCGCACTTCGAACAACTGCACATCCTAGAGGTCCCTTGTGAGGCATTGGCAGGCCTCCATCAACGACCATTATTCGAGGTCCTACCCGCCAGTCTCAGATGTCTCATCGTGGACGCACCTTCTGTCGCTATTGTTCCGCTTCTTGAGAGCGTCCCTGTTGCTCGAGAGCTCTGGTCTCTACAACTCATGCAGCTTTCGACATACATCGAGGTTTCCTTCGAGGAGTTCCAGTACCGGCATCCCAACGTTCGGCGTCATCTCGAAGATGCAGGGATTTGCTACGATATCTGTTGGGCGCGAGCACTCCGGCGGCGCGAGGAGTGGGATGATGATTACGACCCATTTATTGGTGAGATCGTTAAGTACTTGGATGATCTACATTTGAGCGAGTAGGAAAGCACATCGCTAGGCTTACAGTGTCAATAACCTAAGCAAAATCACAAAATAGAGTGGGTAGATCTGCCATAGCATGGGGTATCATTGAGGCATCGTATCTACAGAATACAAATGTTTGAATGCCTCCCTCGACCAATTGAAACACTTCTAGTCGGGCATGCCACTGTTTTCTCGCGTGTCCAGTGACCCTTCTTCCTGTAGATATGCCTTTCTCCTTCATGTAAACACTTCCTCAATTGTTCCATGTTACAAAATTGGCTGAACACTAGAAACTAGATGATGACTATCAAGCGCTTACTCAAATGGCACTTAAGCGACTTGTAGCATTCTACGAAGAAGCTGCCTTTGGTGATGCACCGCACTAGCTATCATCTGGAACATTTCATGTCTGTGAGGAGTCTTACAAAGTACATGGTAAGATCAAACCACAGAAGATTGCGTGTGAGATACATCAGAGTCCTCGAAGATTAAACATTACATAGGTCTTGTCTAGAGTCGTCCTAGAAGACGAGCAGAGTTTCAGACCCTATTTGGGGTGCATCATCCAAGGCCTCCTCTTTCGTATATACATAATCATCACAGCTATTCCTGCCTCAATGAGCTTGCATACTAGGAAGATGATATACTGCTGGAGACTCGTGCTTGTTATTGTTAAATGGCATGTTCTTACGTTAAGGTGATGCCACGCACAAGGATCAGGGTGAAACGAATGCTCTGAAAAGATGAAGGGGCAGTGAAATAGGGGTCATGGGGTCGGAGCTCAGGCGCTCCCATTAGACCCTTTTCTCTAAATGATCAATTTCTTCCTCGACCTCGTTATTGTTTAACACTGGTCCCCACAACAGCGACACCCTGACGCAATTCCGACTCGACCTTCACCTTCGCTCGCTGCATCTACGATCGAACGCCATTGGAATCATCCTCTATCCGAAGTAAGTTACACATGAAGAGCCTTCGACTTTCCCTATTAACGATTCTGAGTCCAACTTACCTTTCCTTAGAGATTGCTGCGTTCGCTGCAGCAACTCGCCCTGCTTCTGGAGACCCGAGTTACGACCGCGGCTGTGCGCACGACTGGAAACTCGAAGGGTTTGATCTGAAGAGCTCCAATGGCAAACCCGCTTGCCGGCGACGGTGGTCTGATTCCAGCGACATCGACTTAAACCCACTCCACAGCTATCGACGCAAGGATCGACACGGATCAGCCCGGTGTTCGCCAGTCCATTCGAATGGTGTCATTACCCAATGAGCTTCTGCACCATGTGGCCTCCTACCTGAAGCCGTCGGATCCGTACAAGCTCTCGTTGTTATCAAAACACGTAGCAGCCATAACTTAGCGCAAGAGCAGCTGCATGCTTTTCCCAACTTACGCACTGTCCGCGGCTTGCGACGTCGATCACGTATTGCTTCACTGGCTAGGACCCTGTCGGACCGTCCTGATCTTGCGCGGAACGTGCACAGGCTCGTACTCAGGCCTTTAACCTGTATGGTCGACTTGGATACCCACAAATATGTTCCGTCGTACATGTATCAGGGGCTAAAAATGTCGACCTTGCTCAAGAGGGAGACGCTGTTCGCTGGAGATATATTTCAATGCGTCCGCCAAGTGTCCTACCTGAATCTTCAAATCTTGGGACAAGATGAATACATCTACGACCCCAGCTTCCACTCAGTTGCTGATACGATCTCTGGACACCTATTTGGCCTGAGCTGTCAGTATGTTGCCAATGGAGAATCATGTCTTGCTTTGATACCCGGACTGAAAGATCTGGAGTGTCTAGCATTGGGCGGCTCTGCCATTCATGGAGCTTGGCGCAACCTACCACGTCTCAAGCAGATAGTTGTGACTGGAGACAGCAAACTCATCGACCTTCCGATATCGCCCCAGGCTTTTGGTATAAAAAGCATGATAATTGAAAAGAGCACGCATGTCTTCGCTAGCAACCACTCACTCGATCAGTCCATTGGCGGTTTTCTTGCGGGCCAATCCTCGCTGAAGAGTTTGAACGTTGTACTTTGTAACTTTGAAGATGATGGTCAGTCTTGGGGTCAATTGATCTTTCCAAACGACGGCAACTTTGACCGGTTGATATGAAACTTTGGCCCCGTCGCTTCAAACCTCCATGAGCTGGTTATTACAGAGTGCGATGAGAAGCATCACGGTCACACGATACACACCTCGTTTCTCAACTTTGTGACTCCCATCACATCCCTGGCACACTTCAAACAACTACGAGTCCTCGAGCTTCCTCACAGAGCTCTTATCCCTCAGCAGAGGTCATTAGACACCTTGTTCCCAGCAAGTCTGGAGATACCCAAGGTGCATGCCCCGTACGTCAGCATCTATTGGTTGTTCCACCAGTTGGGCTTGGACCGGACGAACCTGCCCAGCTTCAACACCATTGAGCTCTTCACATACAAGGCTCGGGGTGATTCCTTCGAAGAGTTTGCATTTCGGTTGAATCCAATCTGGACTCTACTGCGGGCAAAAAGATCTCTGTGCGGTTTCATTGGGATCAAGCCGAGTATCGTCAGGATTGGTGGGATCGCGAATACGACCCATTCGTGTGTGAGATTGTGGAGTACCTTGAGAGTCTGTCGTAGATTTGCATCCTAGCACAGACTTGTATGGTATTGTTGGAGAAAGAGGCCGTTAATAGGGCAAACACAACAAGGTTGGTTAGTTGGTTGGTTGGTAAATGGAGGGAAGCTAGTCAACAATACCAGTAACGACAGAAACATATTTGCATTAATTCCTACAGCATGAACCAGAACGAGATCGAGTGTTTCAACCTTTGCGTCACATAATTTACCAATATGGTGGGCATTATAGCTCCATGGCCAAATTTTGGAGTTATGTGCAAATTATATTGGGGACAAAGCAATAAAATTGAACATCGGCATGGTGTTTCATCACATACAAACCCTACTATGCAGACGATACCCTACCTTCTTCCGCAGATGAGCAAACCAATTGACTCGATCGTGAAAACTTTCATCATGAATATACCCAGCAGATAGCTTCCGGGCAAGACTCGAGAGAATGTTGAATGAAACCAGAGTAACTGATGTCATGGAGCTTGCTCCTGCGAAGCGCATTTCACGTGATTGGCTCGGAGGAACGAGTGAGTTCAGGCGTGAGCCAGGGAGCACTGGCCCGTGCGCGCGATGCGGAGTGAATGTACATCACGGGGCCTCAAATTGAGATCCGCCACCAACGCTCTGCTCCATAAAGCCCAAAATCTTCTACCAACTCTCCTCACGAACTTGTCTCAACTCAACGCAATCGGTGTGTAGGCGCAACCTCGCGTCGACCTCGACACGGCCCCGTTCGAAATCACTTCCCGGCGAACGCGCGTCCACGTCAAATCCTCGAGCAGTTTCTCGCGACCGGGCCTTACAATCGAATTTTACAACTACTCTCGTGTCAACATAAGTTCACAATTACCTCGCCGTCCGTTCGCCACTCATCGAGGCCAGCGAGTACCTTACTAAAAAGCCATGGCAAGCCCTCAAGCAAGCGACGGCGCTTTGATACCGTCCCTGCAGGAGAGATCGGATAATGCTAGCAACTTCCAAGCCAACGGTGGTTCCCCATCGACACTCCCATCGATACCTACTGAGCTTCTCCTCAACATAGCCACTTACCTGGCAAAGCAAGACCTCTGCAACCTCATGCGGGCATCAAGGAAGCTCACGGCCATAGCTCAAGATCGGCTATATCAGAAGCCAACGATACACGTCTCTCGATATTTACAAGGCCGATCGCGCATCGCCTTGCTGGCCAGAACAATGCTGGGCCGCCCCGACCTTGCGCAGAAAGTCCGCAGTCTCTTGCTTTGGCCGTCGACAGATCTGGTCATTGTGGAGTCAGCTGAGTATCTCCCACGCAATTTTGGAGTCATCACCGAAGTCAAGAGGGAGACACAGTATGCTGGGGATATACTGGGGTGCGTGACCAAGGCTACATCTCTGACCCTGCGTGTCGAAGTGGGATTAGATTGCATCGAGGATCTAGATTTTCCATTCGCCGACCATTCCATGACCGAGTTTCTGTTTGATCAGCAATTTCAATACCATTCCGATGGACAACAGGCGGACTTGGCCCTTGTTCCAGGACTGAAAGACTTGACCCGCATATCTTTGGGCGGCACCTTCGTGCCATGGGCTTGGTGCGAGTTGCCTCACCTCAAGTCTTTGCACATCAGTGGTAGGAGCGCCCAAATCTGCCCACCGGAAGGCGCTCAGGCGCTTCAGATCGAAACTCTACATCTTGATTGGGGTGCGAGCCTTCTGTGTCCCAGCTGTCCGCTTGACGACTCAATCGGCCGGTTACTCGAAGGTCTACCGATGTTGAAATATCTCACAGTTACTCTGTGCGAACTGGATCTCGAAGACTTCGTTGCGACAGACGTGGACACGGATGATCTGATAGTGGGCCATCTGACATCTTCCAAGTACGGAGAGTTTGATAAATTAATCCACAGCCTCCTCCCAGTAGCTTCAACGATCAAGCATCTCGCAATAGCGGAATGCGAAGCGTTTTGCCACGACCACGCCAAAGACGCAAGTTTTCTCCGCTTTACCCTTCCAGCATCATCTCTGGTTCATTTCGAGTCTCTGGAGCGACTTGAAATTCCCTACGAGGCACTGATTGGGAACGAGCACCGCAAAGCCACCGAAGTACTACCAACCAGCCTGATCCAGCTCGAGATTCACGCGCCAAGTGTCAAGGGCATCATCCCATTTTTCATGGACATAGCACAGGCAAAAGATCACTTCTCGAATCTTCTCAGGGTCATTCTCATCACATATGAGTCTCGAGGCAACACCTTGGCGGAGTTCCGATATCGACATCCGCGTGTGATCCCACAAGTCTTGGAAGACACACACACACCCGTTTGTATCTCAAATGCGGAGATGGACCCATATGCGAAGAATGGAAAGACAAGGATTACGATCCGTTTGTTTGGGAGATCGTGGAGTTCCTGGAGGGATAGACGCAGGTCCGCACATCGCCCAGCGCAGCGGAGGGGGCTTTGAACTAGAAAAGTCCAAATCTTATGGCCTACGAATGAGCTGGTTGTTGGTGATGCCCCACAGCAGCCACTCGTGTGAGCTTGATAGCGTAGTGACGGAGTGACGATACTGCAAAGCAAGGCATGAAATTGCATCCCTTGAAATGAAATTGTTCATCGTAGGTAGCGCGTACATTTCATATCGAGCACTCTATTGTGCGTCGTCTCCTCCCGTCCAATGACTTTTCTCAACCCTGTGCTGGCGTTACTGCACTACGAATTCCGTACGATAGCCCTTGTCGTTGCTGAGTGAATGTGCTTTTCGTAATATGATTTTTGCATTGTCTTTCCCGTTTCCCCTTGGGCTGAAGGGTAGAAATGGTCAATCTCAGTCGCTGTAAGTAGCAGGTGAAGATGAGTTGAAGGCAAGAAGTGAAAAGCTTGGCAGTGGCACTTACCACATCCTTGACCAACTGCTCTAATCGCTTCCCTCAAGCCTGAATCAGTGCTTCGAACTAAACAACACGATCCAACTGATCGGAAACGAGCGGCATTGCTACGTCATCAGCATCCACTACCTCGAGCATGGCGGACACCAACGTGAATGGGCGTGAAGCCGACCGGGATATCCATTGCTTGTTGCATATGCTCCCGAACGAGCTTCTTCTTCGTATCAAGACCTACCTCGACTCACCGGACCTCTATCGCCTTTGCCTCGTCTCGAAGAAAATGGCGCCTATCGCGCAAGAGACGCTGCATATGGACATTTGCACGGTGGACTCACCCGACGATACGGAAATTCGATCGCCGATTATGTTACTTGCCAGAACACTTGCATCCCGTCCCGACCTCGCACGTGTTGTACGCGTACTTGACCTCGCTATATCACCAAGCCAATCGCTCTTCGTTCAGCATCGCATACCACATCGAACACGTCAGGGACGAAATCAAACAGGCCCTGCATCACTTGGGTGCGCGAAATAGACATTGTCGGACGCATGTTGCACCATAACGCTGGTCTTCAACACCTGAGTGTACACGTTTTTGAGCGTGGCCCCAGTTGCGGACTAGATCCCAATAAATATGGACATTTCAAAATCGAGCATTCGGAAGATGACCATCTCAGTTTCTGGTCTAGCGACACAGGTTTTGATTTAACAATCATTCCTGGACTCAAGAACTTGAAAGGCCTGTCTATGAATTGCAAGAAACTGGATTGGGCCTGGTGTAATTTATAACATCTCAAATTCCTGACCATAGGCCACCATTGCGATATCGGAAGTCATGAGTACCAGATCTCAGAATCGCCTATTGAACGTATGACGATTGAGAGGTTCGCCACCATGCTCTCATTTTCCAACAGCCGCGATGCCGGTTTTGGTGATTTCCTTGTTCATCAATCGAAGCTCCGTAAACTTAGGTTAAGCCTGTGCAACATGAGCTTAGACCGTTATGGCCGGCCCCAGCATCGGCTTCACAAGAACCGCCGGGGTCATTGCGACGTATTGCTCGGGAAGCTCGAATCTGTGAAGTCGACGCTCGAAGACTTGGCGATATACGTATGTGCTATACATGAGGATAAAGGGTTCTTTCGGTTTGTGGCACCTCTCACTACCTTGTTGGCGTTTGAGCGTTTGCGAATCCTCCAGATCCCATATGAGGCAATCATCCGCCGACGACTCCCCACAGACGAAATATTTCCTCCCAGCCTCGAAGAACTCGGCATAGATACACCCTCCAAATGTGTCGTGGCCTTGCTTGAAGATTTCATCGCATACAAAGACCATTTCCATCACCTTCATTACATTGGCCTCTTTCCGCGGAGTCTCCGAGGAGGCGACGACTTCGAAGAGTTCGCCTTCCGCTATCGGCCGATTTGGGGTCAACTACACAATGCCGGGTTTTCAGTAAAGATCCAGTGGCATAATGATGACTTTCGCAAAGATTGGGCGGATGAGAATTACGATCCATTCGTATGCGAGGTCATGGAGACTCTCGACAAACTGAAGGATGAGGAGGATCCAGCGGCTGTCATTCAGTACATAGCAGACATGTTGATGTAAAGGTCAGTCAATGTCCCATGTTTGACGAGCAATCTTTCATTGTGCATAGCTAAAAAGACTACACAAGCACGTGACAGGCAACTTGCTCATCAACATCCTTCCACTAGAAAACGGTAGGCGGCCCGGTTGACAAAATGTGTGGAGGAAGGTACAGCTGTACAAGAATCTTGAAGCTGGGATACATTGGTAACGAAGCCTCATCCAGTCGGAGACAGAAAACGGATTTGCCGAACGTATGCACAAGGACAATGATTATCTTCCATTTTCTAGATAGGTCCGACTGAGGTGGTTGGGGTGGCGTTTGGAGATGCTGGCAGTGGCAGGGTTTGCGACAAGCTTTCCTTTCGCCTCCCACTTGTCGTGCAGCTTTAGCAGAAGAAAGAATCAATTAGCTTCAGAGTCTATCAAAGCCTTGTGTAGTTCGTGAATGCGATTGATAATTATGTATGTTGCACTTTCGACACGTCCGTCCATGTAGCGATGGAGGTACGCGGTGTACACATCGCAGAAGAAGTTCGAGCGGACATCGTGGCCGGCGAAAGCGGGTATGTCTGGCGAGAACTCGACTTCTACAGGGGTACGAGAATGTCTCCCATTTACGTCGCATTGCCAAGCACAGCAAGCGATCAGGCATGCCTCCTTGCATTAGGATGCGCATCTCCTCGTTGATCTCCCCTAAGAGCTTGCAATGTTGCCATCGCTCTTACAATCATAGGAATCATCGCTCTCTCATCCCCTTGCAGAACAGCAGGGAACCTGCTGACTGCAGCTTTGACCGGCTGAAGAAGTGCAGATTTCTCCTCTGCAAACTGCTGTACTTCCATATCACTCACCCCACCAAGGCGACCGAGCTTCCGAAAGGCCAATCAGAGAAGACAAATTCTGACTTTTAACTTCTGACATCGACTGTGAGGCTTACTTCGAAAGCCATTAGTTCGTGCGCGGAATAGAAGTGAACTTGCATCAAGATTGGGATCACACTAGGCAGTGCCAATGGCCGCCTACTTATCCTAAATAGGTGAGCGGAAACGAACGCAAATTTTTTGCTACGAGACAAATCCGTCAAGTGCATGAATGCCAGTTGTGTTCGTTCGTCCTTTGGCGACACGCAGGTACTACTCATTCATTTTCTATACATGTCACGTGTTTGCTTAGATAGGCTGTATGTGAGTGGAAAAGATCAAGAAGGTGCAAAAAGAAGGCCCGACAAAGAAAGAACAGTGGTGAGTGGTTTGGGACACAACATAAGCAAAAAAAGAATGATATGTATGGTGTGACCCGAAGGCGATTTGAACGCCTAACCTTCAGGAGTCTCCGAGTAAGAAGCTGGAATCTGACGCGCTACCATTGCGCCATCGGGCCAATAGATTCCTGAAAGAAATCGCTCAATGTTACATATATATACCACGTAAAACCATGTCTCAGAAGCGCTTCCCGTAGAGGTGAAAACTCATGTTCGACTCACACCTCAATGCGGGGCAATCTGGATGCTCGCCGTGTCCGGCAGAAAGGCCGGCGAAGTGGGGCTTTTGTTGCTGGCGCGCGCTAAGAAATCCTTATCCCTGCAGCAAGCCGTGCCTCACATTGTCTCAGCCTCACCACATGTCTGTCTCAATGTACCACAATCGCTGACCTCTACATAAGACTCTTCTATCTGCGATTTCTTTCCTTTTATTGACCTTCAATCAAAGCATCCATCATCATAACCATCCTCCGCGACGTCATGTTTGGTGCGAGACCCACCCAAGCCTGCCCGCCGGCCATTGTCCAGTCAGTTCGCACTCACGCCAAGGGGAAACATGCTAACCATCATCTAGGTCGTACAGAAGCGGTGAATTCACCGACCTGACGATAACATGTGGACCGCTAACCTTCGAGGTGCACATTGTTGTCATGTGCTCTTCTTGCGAGTTCTTCAAGAAGAGCGTGATTTTTGCGGGCAAAGAGTCAAGCGAGAAGCGCATCGACTTGCCAGAAGACGATCCCGAGATGATTCGACGTCTGATCACCTACCTCTACGTTGGTGATTATGATCCCAGCAATGGCTGGGACCGTACCGAGTTCAAGGACATTGATCAACACGGGTCTACCACGGCGACGAAGCCTACGTATCATCTGCGTTCGAAAGCTTTTGGAACCTCATCAACGGACCCTTGCGCATGCCTTGCGCCAAACCTCAAGCACATTGCGCAGCCTTGCGGAGAAATCGGAGCCAACTCTTCTCCAGGTGATACATGTAGTAAATCTGCACATGATGTGCAGGTTGCTAGCCCTCTCACCATCCACGCCACTATGTATGCATTAGGCGACAAGTACCACGTGCAAGGATTGTGCAAACTTGCGAAGGAGAAATTCGAGTCGTGTCTTCAGCACCATGCGCATTCAGAAGATTTTGCCTCCGCAATACAAATTGTGTACAGCTCTACGCCAGATTCGAACCGCAACTTGCGAGACAGTGTGCTCGGTGCATTCAAGATACACTTCGGGACGGACATCTCACAGATCCCAGGAGTAGAGGCGCGGCTGGACTCAATCGATGAGTTGTCGTTTCATCTCATCAAGTCATGGCCCATAAAGATTCTCAAACCCAAATGTGCGGATGATAGCAAATCTCGAGAGCCTGTGGCCCCTTCCAGCCTCTTCGCACAGGCTGCGACGACATCGGCAACGTCTACATTCACTGCAACTGGTGCTGCTTCGTCATCTCGACCTTCTTCCACGCAGCCAGCAGCGACAGTCAGTTCATCTGCACAATCACGGCCTCCTGCCAATGCACAGCCGTGGTCAACGGCAAGAAGTACTACAGGGCCTCTTTTCGCATGGGGGCAGCCTACTTCATCTACGCAACCGAGTGCAACATCACCTTTCCGCCCTGCCAATACTCCCACTGCCTGGCAATCTTCTCCGACCCAGCAAGCAACGAGCAGGGGGATCTTCAACAGCTCCAGTGTTTCTGCAGCATCGCAGCCTCGAACAGGTCTCTTTGGAAATGCGCCGACGCAGGCGTAGTTGCATCTCAGCTTAATGATGGTGTTGGCGGTGCTATGTTCTCTCTCAGTAACATGTCGGCGTACATGTTGATGAGATTCACATGTTACACACACCCAGCCATCGCACATTCCAATGATCGACGACGGCACCGCAACCGACCTTTCTCAGTCATCGACAGCGCCTGCACGCCGCAAGCAACGCTCTTGACCTCTGCACTAAAAGCATATACTCCAAACGTCCGCTCGCAAAGTGCAGAGATGACGCCTCTTATAATCGCCCCATCAGTCGGCCACGACTGTATCATTTTTCTAGCCTGCCGCAAAAAGCACACACGACTGCATCGAACTACGAACAGCCACGAACCTGATTCCTTCCAATCACTCCTCCAAAATGCCTGCGCAACCCATAGACAACGATGTGCCGCTCCCGCACGCCAGCCTGCTCACATACCTCCGCCCAACCACCTCACCAACCGGATCCCCAACCCACAAGTCCGCATCTCCACCTCCACCCTACATTTGCGATACGTCCGACGTAACCTGCAGTCCCATCACGACGCTCTACAAAGTCGACGATGAAGAATCACAATATGGATTCTGGGGCGAGCGCGACTCCTCCGAAGACGAGTGCGAAGGCATGCGTCTCCGACTAGTCAAGCGAGATCATCAAGGCTTCTACTCCTTCTGCTGCTTCTGGTGCGCCGTTCTAGTCTGCATGATCGGTGGTGTCGGCATTATCTTCACCACGGACCTTGCGCTTTCTTCACTCGCTTTCGGCACGGGATTCGCGAAGTGGATGGTGGATGCGAGCGCCGATGCGGGCGGGGAGAGTTACAATGTGAGCTTCGACGCTGAATTATTGATAATATCAGACTGACATGAGGCTTTGTAGATGCACTTCTGCCTCGCTTCGGCAAATCGCGATGCCCCAGGTCCACAGATATGGCGCCATATTAATACAGTCGACGTTGCGAGGTGCAAGACGGACATACTCACGCTGAGCGCCGCGTCCACAGAGCAGTGGAAGCTGCGCATTGATGATCAGAGCTGGTTTGGAGATGATATCGCGCACAAAGCTGCTTCGGATAAAGAAAGGGAGTTCATTGACGGTGGTCGTAATGTGCGTGTGGGTGGCGAGTCAACAAATGAAGGAGTGGCTGGGAGCTGGGATCTGTATTGATGAAGTTTCGACTTCTACCAGTTCGAGATACTGTATGCAGGACTCGTGGCCGCAATTGCAAAGCGATTCGTCCTTGTATTCCACCCTGGATAGGCCATTATCATAATCCGTAATTTGCATACAATGCCACAGGCCATATCATCATGAGTTCTTTCAATACCGCTTCACCGCATCGGAACGGGCCGAGGCGCTACGTCATGCATCGCGTATGCGAAGAGTGGTGTCTATTCCTCGCAACGCCCGCCAAATTAACCATTCTGGCATCATCAGTCCGTCTCTATGAACCTACCCTCGGAAAATCTATAGACCCGCATACGAGCTAAGAAGAATTTACCGGTAACCCAGGGTGTCATTACCTACAGGTAGACAATACATCAAGAGACACGAAAAGAGCACGGGAGTCATTATATGTGGCAATGGGTATCGAATTGGTTGTATTGTAAAGATTGTGATTATCATTATGGTCTATTGGGAGACATGTTTTCGTGATAGCTTGTTTCTCGTGCCTTCACCACTCAGCCCTTACGATGGAGGAGAGGTGGGCTGGGGAACGCCAGGAGGACAGTGCCAGTGGTCATCGTGGGGAGTACAGGCCTGAGCAGCAGGGCTGGAGACGGCGGCAGCAGCGGAAGTAGCAGCAGCAGCGCGGCTGGAGGTAGCGGAGGCCACGATGCTGGAAGTCGCACGGGAAGACGAGGCTGCAGCAACGGGGGTTGAGGTTGGCTTGTAGGTGCCCACGCAGCCAACACCGGGTAGGGCGATATCGTGAGCGTACACCTCAAGAGCGAAGTACTGAAGGGTGTCACTGTCCTTGACAGACCATGTGGAATTGGTCTTGGCCAGATCGAGAACACCAGGGTACTTGCCCACGCTGTAGTGCTCGACATGGCCCTCTCCGACCTTGGGCATGTGCAGAAGACGGTGAAGGAGATCACCGGCCCAGTAGAAGTTGGTTGCGCCGTTGGCGACGGTCCATCCGTGGCCGCACATGCCCTCGAGAGGACGGCGGAGCTCGTAGGAGGGGTCGCAGATCACGGTCTCGCCAGTGGCGTTGGATCCGCGCCAGTGACCAGCCCAACCTTTGTCGTGTCAGTAATCGTTCGAGGATGAGCGGGAAAGTCACATACCAGCCTGAGCACAGTTGCCATCCGGGTTATCGCAGCGAAAGAGAGTGCCGGCCTTGTCACCGTCGGCAATCTTGGCGAACCAACCGAGAGGTTCGCCAGTGGGCTCGTTGCCAAAATACTTCTGGTAGATGGAGGACGAGTTGCCCCAGCGCAGAATGTGGTCGCGTGCCTGTCTGCAGATGGTGACGGTTTCGTCCAGACCCTTGCGGATGTAGGCCCTCTGGGTGGTATTGCAGGAGGCATGGATGGGGTACTCGGTGACGGCACCAGCATTCCAAGCAGTGCTGGTAGCAGCAGGAGCCGTGACGGTCACAGTGGCTGCGCTCTGCTGGCGAGGGAAAAGAGGGTTGGCAACAGCAGCCGAAGCTCCAAGGAGCACGAGAGAGGAGTAGGCAACCATGATGACTGCCGTTGATCGAGCTGACTTTGTACACGCTACTCTCTGAGACGGCGGGTGTTTGGAGATTTGCGAACTGATGTTCAACGAAGGGCCCGAGAAGCTGGATGAGGATTCATGCATGTACCAGACTTACTATTTATACGATGCAGGAACACTTCGCAAAAGCTCGAGCATGACACCTCGGTACTCTTCTCCCGATCTCTCGACTTCTTTTTGCTGCCCAGGTTTGCAAGTCCCGCGCCTCTATACCGCCGCTGATGCATCCATTCGAATAATACCGCCAGTCTCGAGAGCCTCATGCCACTGTATGCAGGTGAGAATCCGGTAGATCGTCTTGGCCGACGCACCTCCCGCGTGGTTGAGCCTTGGCCAGCATGTTATGCAGGCCTGGACGATTGGTTTCTCCGCCATAAGCTGCCAGAGTGGCTACCAGAGCACCGTGATGGACATACAAGAGCAGGGAGCCTACGGAACCAACACTCCAGCTTCGGCCTGAATGCACAAGTTCGGAAAAGCCGATGCTGCCAGCTGGAGAAACATCGGAACCTCGCCACCGCATCCCGCAGCATGTGTCAACGTGGGAGTGTAGAGGGTAAAGTGATGGGGTGTAGCGTGAAGGGACGCTAGCATGGTTGCGACAGCCATTGGACTTCACGCAGTCATGGTCGACAACACAACCACACGAATTGTGCAGATATCACAGTAGTAAACTTGAAGAACAACACGTTATTGCATCTTCTTCGACTTTGACATATGCGAAAAGGTCGAGTACGCCTAAGTCGAATACCGAACATTACCTAAGGAGCAGTGCCAAGACGTCCGCCACGGTCGACGACACCTTCTACGCCTGTACTAGAGCCCGGCTCCAGCAAAAGAAAAATAGCCATATCTTGATTTGACGTTGCGGGTCCCCGAGCAGATGCCAAGGTGCAAGTTGGACATCTCGGTACTCTTGCCAAGCGGAACATTGTCCATCACGGCGGAACGAGCGAAGTCTCTTTACGAGGCGCTCTGCATTGCCCCATCACGGTACTGGTATTCCGCCCGGCTGGCCATTTCAAGACCGTCTTGTCATCGCTCAAGTTGCTATAACAAGGCTCTGCGCAGACACGACTCTGTCTGAATTCATCTGCGGACTCGCTTACACGACCATCCTTGAACAATGGCTTTCACCGCACGTGCATTGGCCTTGCTCTTTGCTGCAGGTGCTGTTGCTCAGAGCATCACATCTGCGCCAACAACGACATCTGCAACGAAGCCGTCCATCACCGCCGTTTCGGACTGCCATCCCCATAACACTGTCAAGTACGTTTGCTAGCGTTCTGCGTGAAACAATGGTCCAAACGTAGTAACTGACGTATACAGCTGGTGCATGGTTGGCACCGATGAGTACCAGATTGTCGGGCCTACCAGAACCCAGGACTTCCAGGCACAGTACACCGACTGCCACACTCACAGTGCAGAAACGTGAGTCTGAGCCTGCACAACGATACACTTGAACACCCGCTAACACCGTGTCAGGTACTGTGTCGACAACGCTGGCGAGGATGTAAAGGTCCTCGTTGAAGCTCAGGAGTCGACTGGCAACACTGAATCGCATGATGATCATGACCATGCTTCGGAAGAACCAGCTGGTGCTGGCGAACACTGCCATGACCACGCAGGCATCCCGTGAGTTTTGCAAAAGGAATGCGAAGCATCACTCATACTAACTATGTATGTAGACATTGCGTTGGAGGCAGCAGCGAAAACCTGAACTGCGATGCGCCAGACCGAGACTACAACATTCCGCTACGAGTCGGTCTTCTCTTCGTCATTCTGGTAACCAGTGCTGCTGGAGTCTTCCTGCCTATTCTAACAACTCGGTTCAACCTCATATCGCAGGGCAACATCATCTTTGTCATTCTCAAGCAGTTCGGCACAGGTATCGTCATCTCCACTGCTTTTGTTCATCTGTTCACGCATGCCGACCTGATGTTCGGCAATCGATGCCTTGGCGAGTTGCAGTATGAAGGTACTACGGCCGCCATCTTCATGGCTGGTCTCATGCTCTCCTTCCTCGTTGACTACCTCGGCGCTCGATTTGTGCAGTGGCGCCAGAAGAAGCATGCTGGTACCAGCGCAGAGGTCCCACCTGTTGCAAGCGATGACAAGTCGGCCGAAACAAATGCATCGCCCGCAAACAGCCTTGCACATGGTCATGGCCACTCGCACGGCCCAGGTCGTGCCGCTACACCCATGGAAGAAAAGATAAATGTTCTGAACCTGGAGGCTGGTATCATCTTCCACTCCATTCGTAAGTCAGGACCTTCGATATCCATTGCGTATGCTAATTGTGCTAGTCATCGGCATCACGCTTGTTGTATCAGGCGACGCCTTCTTCATCACCCTCTTCATCGTCATCCTCTTCCACCAAATGTTCGAGGGTATCGCTCTTGGAACTTGCATCGCTGAACTACCTCGTGCTGCTGCTAGCACACTCCAAAAGTGCATCATGGCCGGTACCTTTGCGCTCATTACCCCCATCGGCATGGCTATCGGTATCGGAGTGCTACAGAAGTTCAACGGCAATGACCCCAGCACCATCATCGCCATTGGTACACTCGATGCGCTCTCTGCTGGTATCCTAGCATGGGTTGGTATCGTAGAGATGTTAGCGAGGGACTGGATGCACGGCAAGTTGCTGAACGCCAGTTTGATTAGGACAATTTGCGCCATGTTCGCGCTCATTTGCGGTCTGATCCTGATGAGCGTGCTCGGCAAGTGGGCATAAGCGCCTCAAGTACACGATCGATGTTTCTGTACATGATTCACAGCATTTCGGCATTTGTAGCGGGATATGAAACTGGGTATACCACATAGACTTTGACCACATCTAGCATGTAGCAACATGCATGATAATCACGATCATTTTGTTTACTCCTCGATCGTCCCTTTCGTACTCTGCTTCCCAAAACTATCCCATATCTCCGCCTTCCAACCCTCCCCACTCTTTGCCTGACTCCCACCCTTCTCAAGCAATATCCTATAAGGCTCCCCAACGTACAATGGACTCATCGCTCTATATGCAATACTCTTCGGCACCGCCTCCTCGCTCCCACCTCTCGCCGTATCCCTCCATAAATCAAGCATATTAATCAAGTTCAACGGCCCATGCACCACCGCGCCCCTATGCCCCTCTACCTCCCTACACCACTCCGGCGAATAATGAATCTTATGCCCGTTGAACGTCAGCGCCGAAAACCTAAACAGCGTCGTATCCGTCTGGCAAAAGTCCCTCTGAAACTCCCCACTCGGCAATGGTTTCTCCTCGGGCTTCGGGGGCGCTTTGATGGGATTCTCAGGCGTGATTTCGCGCTGAAACACCCAGCTGCGCTTATCGACCAGCGCGACGCCCAAGTCGTTGGAGAACGTCTTCTCGACGCCTACCACGAGCATTTGGCCGCCTGATTTGAGCGTCTTGGGCTCCGCGGAGGTCAGGTGCGTTGTTTCGCGGACTGTTTGACCCACGCGCAGGAGAGAGGTGGGATCTTGCGTCCATCGTAACTCGCCGCCCGCCCACATCCTTCTCGTAAATGGCGATAAGGGGTTGACGGTGCGGTCTGTGCCGTCTAGTCCTAGTTCAGACTCGACGATGGAGGGCGTGAAGTAGACGAGGTGGTAGGCTGGAGGAATTGGAGATCCATCTTTTGGTGGCGAGAAGGATGTGGGGGAGCGGTTGAGGGTTATGGACAGGAGTTGCAATTGGTTGGCGTCGAGAAGTTGGGTGCGTGTGCTGACGGGCTTGTTGTGGAAGCGGGAGAGGAGCTCGGAACAGGCGTCTGAGGCGGAGGAGGAGTGGGGTGGGGAGGTGGTGGTG
The DNA here is from genome assembly GCA_003501895.1 of Phaeosphaeria sp. A1 3.1a. Classification (NCBI taxonomy): domain Eukaryota; kingdom Fungi; phylum Ascomycota; class Dothideomycetes; order Pleosporales; family Phaeosphaeriaceae; genus Phaeosphaeria; species Phaeosphaeria sp. A1 3.1a. The sequence continues at coordinate 7,961 of QVXC01000429.1, read as the reverse complement.
AACAGGCGCCGGGCTATTCTTGACATTTTGGAACAATATATGGCTCTTTTTCGATCCTCTGTTTGATGTTCCAAATGTCAATGTGTCTCGAGAATGTATGTGGTGCTCGGCTATTCATTTGTAGATGTTCTGCAGGGGTCAATTTGAGGAGCAATAGCCGATGAAGACGTCATCTTCGGATGTTCTTTAAAGGTCATGAAGGGTCTAATGGTGTTTTTCCCAAACCAAAAACAATCCGGCGGAAGGAGACTGGAGTCTATTCCGAGTATCTCCGAGACCAAACAACTGTGTGGAGCGATATAAAGAGCAGATGTTCTCCCCAAATCACAGCAGAACGGAGCCAAGCCCGCTAACGTAGTCGTGACATGCCTCAAGGTTAATAGCCGAAGTCGGCTCCGTCCCCACAAACACGTTACCTACCATGTCGTCCGAACCCCCTCGAAAACGCGCAAAGCTCGCATGTGTTACATGCAATGCGCGTCGCGTTAAATGCGATGTTACTGATCGTCAGCCATGCGGCAATTGTATCACCGCAAATATACATTGCGAGACGCGCGAGTCGAAGCGTGGAAAACATCCGAGGAAACCTCGGGTTGAAACGGTGGATGTACACAGTGAGATGTAGGTGCCATCCATCAGTGGTTTCACGACAAAAGCAAACAAAAATTGGTGAATCTTGATGAAACTTGATGCTCATTCGATGCAGTTCCCCAAATACCATAATAAGTCCGCAGCGACATGATGATGAGCTTGCTGCATCGCACGTGCTCGCTTCATTGTCTTCCAATTTCCACACGCTAGGGGATCCACGCCTGAACCATTATCAATTCACATCTCCATCAACACGGTCAGATTATCAATCTGAGTCGCACAGTCGCGCGACGAAGACTGATACGCCTCGCCAAGAGGATGAAAGTGCCGTCTTCTTAGGCGAGTCTAGCTCTCTAAGATATGTCACAGAAGAACAATCACCAGCTGGTCCAGCTGCGGCTGCACAGAGAAGAGCCTCGCTTTTCCGCTTCCGCCATGCTGTTCCAAACGCCGCCAAAGAAGATGCGATGGTGCCTGAATGGGAGGCTGAACGTCGCCGTGCCCGGATGAAAGCTCTCCAAAATGAAGGGACCTTCTCTTTTCCGCCCACTGAGGTCAGGAGGGAGCTTCTCAAGGCTTACTTTCAATGGTTCCACTCGCACTTCGCGGTCGTTGATGAAGCCGATTTCTGGGAAGCTCATGAGAAGAACACCGTCTCGCCACTACTTCTGCAAGCCATGCTGTTCATTGGAGTCATCCACTGCGAGGAGTCGACTTTGACAGACCTCGGCTGGGGTAATCGGCATCGCGCAAAGTGGTTGTTCTACATTCGTGCGAAAGACATTTACGATGCGACGTACGAGACCAATAAAGTCACGGTCATCCAAGCACTTTTCCTGATGAGCTTCTGGAGAGCTGGAGCCTTGCTGGAAAAGGATGCTCGCCATTGGTTGGGCACAGCGATTAGTCTTGCGCAAACCAAGGCCCTCCACCGTGCGGGTGATGATGGCGAGGAGCAACTTTCGAGACTAAAGCGGCGATTATGGTGGGCCATCTATGTGCGAGAGAGGCAATGCGGTTCAGCTTTGGGTCTACCAAACCGCATTCGCGACGAGGATTGTGACATTGCCCAATTGACAGCCTCAGACTTTACCGCCGCCTTTGCGCCAACAAGTCCAGCTTTCGATGCACAAAGATCTACTGCATACATCATTGGAATGACACGGCTGGCTTACTTCCTTGGTCAAATCGTTGATGCTGGGTACCTACCCAATCGAAGTCTCAAAGCCAGCGATCGGACACGAATATGCGATGACCTTTACAGGTGGAAGGACGAGCTGCCCGCAATCATTCGCCTTCAAAACGAGGTCGGAGACCAACCAGGCTTTCTTGCAAGCACACTCCAGTTTGCATACAACAACCTGCTGATCTTGCTCCACCGAACGAGCTTCATCATCGATGAGAACGGCAGCGTGGAAAATGACGGGAATGTCGCTCTGCAGGCTGCCGCGCGTAATTCGCGCATCGTCGAAGACCTGCTCCCGACCGGTCAAATAAGTCACGCACAGATTCATGTCATTACAAACCTGTTCAACACGCTCTGCATCCATGTTGCGCATCTTCGGCGCTCCACAGGCGTCAACCGGACATTGGCCGAGCATCGCGCAAAACTATGCCTGATGGGCCTGCAAGAGCTCCAAAAGACATGGGAAGTCACGAATTGGGTTCTACAGCTTTTCTTCCGTTATCTTGACCGCTCCACAGCTGCACGACTAGCCATGGAAGCAGACGATGTCGGCTTTTCAAGCGCAGCGAGCCAAACGCCTAGTGGTCGTGACTCGTCAGGGCCCGCGACTCAGCAAACCCCAAAGGTTATGTCGATCGACAAAATTGCCCCACAGCCGAATCATCAAACACCGGTGGCAAACTTTGCCGATGCAAGTCCAGCGCCCTGGAATTGGACCATGGACGAGGCCAATCAGTACCTCTTCACGCAAATTGAGAATGACTTTGCGTTTGGGGAGGGAGGCACGCAGACGTGGAACCCTGAGGATCTGATTAGTGGAGGTGCTTTGGCAGATTTTGTGTACTCGAATCTGAATGGTTAGGATGAAGAGTCACGCAGTGGCACGATTGTGTAGAAAGAGACGAAATCGATTATCTGGTATCTGGATATAAAATGCTCATGCTGGCTTGTGCGCTACATCTGGGTATACCACCATGTTTAGAACCTAGTATGCTTTTAGTTGAGGATACCGCCAACGTTAGAGACAACGTTGGTGACCTCGGGGACAACGTTGGCAGCCTGGAGGACACCATTATCAGACAGGACGGGAACGTTGATCTGGCGGCTCAAGACGCCACCGACATGAGCAACGACGTTGTTGACGGTAGGCTCGACCTCGAGATCGTTGACAAGGTTGTTGGAGGAAACGACGGGAAGCTTGATATCGCGGCTGAGAATGCCACCGACCTCGGCAACGACGTTGTTGACAGTGGGCTCAACCTCGAGATCGTTGGCAATGTTGTTGGTAGAGACAACGGGAAGCTCGATGTCGCGAGCCAAGACGCCGTCGAGCGTAGAGACGACCTCGCTGACGGTTCCCGCAACGTTCAGGTTGGAAAGTCCGTTGGATACGACCGGGAGATCGATGTCGCGCTTGAGGATGTCATCAACCTCATCGGTGACGGTGCCGACGGTTGGGCCGACCTTGATGTCGTTGGCAACACCTCCGACGTTTCCGACGACATTGTCAACCGTTGGGGTGACCTTGAGGCCACCAGCAATTCCGTTCTCAGAGGCGATGGGAGCGACGATGTCGCGGCCAAGGACGCCACCCAAGTTGCTGACGACCTCAGTGACCTCAGGGACAATGCTGGCATCACCGAGCACACCGTTTCCAGACAGAACCGGGACATCGATCTGGCGCTTGGCAATGCCGCCCAGGCCCGAGACTACATTCTCGACGACAGGTGCGATGTTGGCATCACCGAGGACGCCGTTTCCAGAGAGGACGGGGATATCAATCTGGCGCTTAGCAACGCCGCCGAGGTTGCTAATGACTTCGCTAACGACAGGGGCGATGTTCAGGCTGTCCGCAACACCGTTGCCAGAAAGCTGGGCTTGTTAGCAAAGCCTTCAAGAAGCGTTTGTTGGGAAAGACACTTACGACTGGGATGTCAATCTGGCGCTTGGCAACGCCACCAAGGTTGCTGATCACGTCGTTCACGACGGGTGCCACGTTCAAGTTGTTCAGAACACCGTTTCCAGATCCCTGGACTCGTTAGCATGTTACTCAAGCAATATATGTATGCTTACAATCGGAATGTTTGGATCGATGTTCGGGTTGACGATGAGGTTTATGTTTGGGTAAATATTTATGCTTACAACAGGTGCGTTGATCTGGCGACGGTTGAGTACGCCTCCAACGTTCGAGACGACGTTCGACACAGTTGGGACCACCTGAAGCGCGTCGGCTACAGTGTTGTCCGATCCGACGGGGAGGCTGATATCGCGCTTCGTGGCCGTCTGCTCGTTGAGCATGCTCGTGAGGATATCGATGGCGCTCTGCAGGGTTTCGGGCGAAACCTTAGGCAGAACTGCATCGTTCAGACCACCAACTGCGGGGGCGTTTACGGGCACATCAAGACCCGCAACGGCGAGTCCGCGAGAGTGCATAGGAGCAGCAGCCGCGAGAGCAGCGAAGCTGGTGATGATAGCAGCAGAGGTACGCATCTTGAGTTTGATAATTAAGATTATGAAGGGATTAGAGAGTGACTTGGGTAGGTGTCTAAAGAGTGACTGTAGTACTGAGAAGCGGAAGATGCTGGTGAGGACTTCCTAGGGAGAGAGCCCACAGTACCTTATATATGGAGAAAGGGAATTGCTCGTCCATCAGCGATGTGCATTTGCCCTTCAGAGAGCATCAGTGCTTCACTGTACGGCATGTACCGTAATGTGCTTGAGACTAGTTCAGGGCAATGTTCTACACTCTCGGCGAGATTAGCGACGGGAAGTCCCAATGATCTGCAATTAGTGGTGAAGGCGGACCGATCATGACTCGGGATAGTTGCTTGATACTTTCGACTTCTGAATCCGCAAAATTCGATGAGAGACGAAGCAAAAGAATAACACAAACAGCAAAACTGACAAGACATTAGTTATGCTTCGATGCCAAGTGCACGACACAAACATATTATTCTCGCGCGATCTCTCGCCAATCGTGATGATGATTTACAAGAATAATGAAGCAGCACCCCACTAGTCTACGAATTAGTCTCAACCCACCAGCCACTATCTCCAACACCGCAAATGATCGGCAGGGGCCCTGAATCACCCTCCACCACCACCGTCAGCGATCGACATCTGGAAATTCGAGCACCCCGCATTCAGGCACGATGGTCTCTAAACACCAATACTCCATGACTGAGGACCACGCGACGGCGCGGCAGGAACCCTTGACATCCGTGCGCTAGAAAGGTTACTACTCCTGTATGATTGAACAAGGTTCTGTCTAATATCCACTTCGAAACGTGGTCGGAGGGGATGGTGAGAACTTTGTATTCGTCATGCGGATGGGTCGGTGGCTTTTGGTCCCTGTCATTGAGTGCAAGTGTGTGCAAGTGTGCTTGTCACAAATCTGCAATTGGGGGCCTTGGGAGGCTGAGACTCAATATCGCATGTCCCTCCCATCGGCAAGAGACACTCAGTAGCACCCATGTTGCTGTATCATGCCGCCTTCACGAAGACCCGAAAATACACGCTGTACGCCATTCGTTGCGAGCAATGCGCCCGTGTACTCTTCCAACTCCTCCAGTGTAGGGTTACCTTACAATTGGCGAGTGATCGTTATTGCGAGGACTTGCTCGCGCGCACGGGCATCTTTCGAGAATGTCTGACTCGAAGTCGCATGCTGGTACCTGTCTGCGCACTCCAATGCTAGAGTCCATGGTTCGAGGATGGTGAAAACCTTGCAACGCATGTTTATGTGAATCTGGATGTGGCGAAGGATATGGTATGCTTCGGTGTTCAACTTGCCGGACATGTCAAACAAGCCGATTGCTGCGGCGTTTAGAAATGCGGGCCGATCAGTGTAGAGGGTAAAACGCCGCACGCACTGCACGAGCTGTGGTAGAACGTGGAGTGCGGTGTCTCTGACAAGCCACGGCTGTCGATCATCGTCTTCCGGCAAACCGATCATGTCGACTTAGATATTGATGATACTTGCGAATGAGGATAAGGTAGAGGTATGAAAGATAGTGCCCTGGGTGATACCGGCGGCGATGGCGTTCATGGCTTTGCACCATTCTTGCTCGAACTCGTAGTAAAGTTTTTTGCAAGAGAGGATGAGGCCGCGCCCGTATTCGAGAGTGCCGAGGCTGGATGTTCCGAGGGCGCCGTAGATCATCGTCTCGTAAATCTTGATGCGCAGCTCGGCTGGAAGAGTGAGGATTCGTGACATGTCGGAAGGGTTTGGTTGGTTTTTCTTTCTTGATCGAGCACTTTTTCGAGGTCTACAGACCTTGGCGCAAGCGGAATTGAGAATTAAAGCTGCTGCTGGTCGCTAAGTTGAGAGGTCTTTTGTTGTAGTAGCAGTGAGAAGGAATTGGTATAGGTATGGGAGAATTGGTGGGGTATTTATGGGGTACAACAGGTGTGAATGTCAATCCGTATCAAGTTGTAGCACTTCACAGCGCAGCGGTCCTGTATTCAGGCACGATGTAGTCTCAAATATGTGAATACTTCCAACTCACCGTTCGATTCTTTCAGATGGTGTCCTCTAACAGTCATATTGGTTGCTCTCCGGTTTTATTCACAGTTCTGGCGTGTGTGAAGTTACTTCAGTTCGTGTAGATCTGTATGTGTGCTGCGGGCTTCACACGACGAGAGTCAATCAAAGTCAACAGCCAGAGGTCCTTCACAAATTAGCGAATATCAACAATCAACTCGCTAATTAACCACTCTTCACCCCTAAACTCATAAGAAATGTTTGGGTAAAATTTTAGCTCAGTTTCTCATAATTGTACGTGTGGCTGTCATATACGGCCGTTATATACTCGATCTCTAGGGCATGGTTTCGTTGCTGCTTTACAGTCGATGAACATCGAGTTTAAACTGTAGAGTGATGTAATGCTGACCCAAACATAGTATGTTTTGGGGTATCAATTTAGCATACACCCGAGATACGCGATATATCAGAACGAAGAGAAACTTTGGAATCCAACAGAAAGAATAACAGTGACTTTGTAGCGTCCTATACCCACGCCAGAGAGAATAATTTGATTTAGAGGAGACCGCCGTGCTTCACCATCATACAGTATAACTACCATTCAATCCTTTCTTGGTAAAATTGTTTCTGTTTCAGTCGAGATCAGACTTCTTCGACATTACGCCATTCCACGTTACGCCAACCCGGATCAGCTTTAGGATCCACATACTTGTACGAGAGTAGTTTTCGAGGACCCGTCCGGACGACATTGGGGCTCCTGACAAAGTAGTCATTTTCATACATCAGGAAGTAGAAAACGCAATGTTTGAGACTCTCTGCCTCGGCTACAATGCTTTCGTAAGGATCATACTCATCCGCAATGGGCCACTTATTTGCGATATACATGACACGTAGATTGTCCCAGCACTTCAAGCGTATGATGGCACGGCAGGTTTTGTCACCCAATCCTGTGCCAAGATCAATCCGAAGGGTGCGAATATTCTTGAGTCTCGAAGTTGGTGTAATCGCTGCGAACGCGTGTAGTGCATCGCCATCGTCGAAGTGAAACTGAGTGATGCTGTATAGTATAGGAATAGCCTCTGTATAGATCCTTCGACAGGTTCGAAGCAATGCGCAGCCTGAAGCCCCGGGTTTTGCGTGTTGGCATCGGTATTCGATCTCGGCGGGATCTCCACTTATCGGCAAACACGAACTTGCTCTCGGTACAGTGAATCGATGGTGCCAGTCACGCCTCAGCGCCCAGTCGACTGCTCCAGCGTCCGTCAGGGCGAATTGGTAGATCATCTCACGAATTTCCATCGGCATCTTGGCGAAGAGAGGACACGCTGCTTGATCTGCAACATGCTTCCTCTGAACCTTGGCCACCAGGGTAGTTGAGGTACCGATCGAAAGACTTTTTCGTCGCTTCAATGCATGTGCTTTGCGTCCCCAATGCACAATATCCATTCGTGCTTGTTTTTGCTTTTCGTACTTGCCCTTTACGCATCCATCGCCCCTTCCGCAATATCCCACCCAGCAACAACAGCATATACAGCAACAAATTGGAGTACTAAGGAGTACGAGCGCCGTTTTGCAAGTATCCGTTATTGTAGGGTGTTTGTGACAAAAGTATAACAGCTCTTCCTTCACGTTTCTCCTCGGCAGCGACATTGAGCTGGAAAGCGTGCTAGGCGATACTAGATTCGGTAAGTGGATGTGAAT
>QVXC01000428.1:0-29358 GCA_003501895.1 Phaeosphaeria sp. A1 3.1a | reverse complement strand
ACGTAGGCAGAGAGGTGCGCAGGTCTGGTGGGGCTGACCGCTCGCTTGTATTGACCGCTCGCTTGTAAACCACGTTACGTAGTCAACGGCAAGCATGACGCGTCAAGTACACGCATTCATTGGAATGAGATACCGCTCCTTGGGCTACTTCAAACTTGACTATATCAATATCAAACACTACCTCGATATTCTGACCTTGTTGTGATTGGTAGAAAGTCTCAAACTACGGTACGGTATGGTCGGCGATCGCCACTGCACAGCCTAGCAACCACTCGCTCCAGCCACGGGACTAGCAGTGATGACCACCAAACCATTGTCTCGACAATTCAAAGATTGAGTCGCCCTGTAGTTTTTCTTTGTCAGCCATAAAGGCTGAGCAGAGTGCGGAAGAAAAACTAGAAAAGACCCGACCCCCCATCAGTGTCCCTCTAGATGCACATATATCTTCATGAATGTTATCCCTCTTGTCGAGGGACTCCTGTAGGAAGGATGACTATCTTCTTCCCTGGGGTTCACCAGGGGGTCCCTATCTTGCCTCAGAACATCCCTTCCACCAGGCATACCGCAATCCTGATGGTCGAACCACAGTCATTGTCACCGTTCTGGAGACGGACCGTAGGTTGAGTATTTGGGGACGCTGTCTACCTTGAGTATGGGACGTTTCGAGGAAGGAAGGTATGGATCGAGACGAGGACCGGTGATGACACGATGCCTACATTCTTGGGTAAGACTCCATCTTTCGCTACGGAAGAGCAAGTCATACCCGGAAGTATTCGGCACTAGCTGAGGTCCACAGTGCTCGTTGAATCCATGGCGGATGAGCATCAGCGGCCTTGTTGCGAGCGACAACTTCGTCGACAGCCACGCGCAGGCGATCGTTGGTGGCCAGGTACTTCTCAAATGCTGCGCGGCCTGGGATGATGTTGTCATAGTACCGGTTCGCGATAGTCCACGCCATCTGCTTATAGATTTTGCCGCCGGGTGGTGTGCGCACGGCAGCTATGGCTTCGATGTTGGCAACTGAGGCGACAGAGGTGTTCACACGCTTGAAGTATAGGTCGAATATGCGCTGTGTGAACGATTCAAGACCCAGAGCTTCGGCGACGGAGTGAAATTTTAAGTCCTCGCGGGTCCTCTCGATAGCCGGGAAGTCGCGGACACAACCGGCCTTGGGCACTTGAAGGAGGAGTTCGAAAATGCGTGTGGCCTGCTCGGTGCTCAGGTTGCTGGCGAGCACGATCTTGTTGTCAACGAGTACCTCCTTCTTAGTGGAAGCGGCGTTGAAGAGGGCGAGAGGAAAGTCCATGATCTTTTCGCCGTTGCAGTTCAAGATTTGTATGAGTTTGCCTTGAGTGAGTTTGGCTCGCTCAACGCGGCCCATGTAGCGGATGTATTCTTTGCCGCCCCCAACACCAGACTGCGCGTCGATGCTGAGCTCCTTGAAGATTTGGGTCGGTGCGCCGGACATCTTGGTTGATGAGCTAAGGTTGTTAGGATGATTTCCCTTGAAGAGTAAATGTAAGTTCGACTAACAAAATCTTTTGTTGGAGAGCTTTGTATGTGGTGTGGCGTGCAATTGTTCTGGCGCAGGTGTGATATATTGGGGTAGAGTTGCTGAGAAGTTGAATCGAAATTGTGGAGGAATAGTCCTGGAGGTAGGGAGGAGGGTATTATGTAGATCTCGGGACCAGCTCAGAGAGTGAAAGATTGAGGGGGAGAGAAAGCTCGAACACATGGGCTTGCAGTTTCCCGGCCTTTCTTTCTTTCACTCATACTGATACCGGAACTTATGTACACAGGGCATTCACCTTGTGAGATCCATGAAGCCACGTGGAAGAACGCGTTCCAAAATGCTTTCGAAGAAGCAATAGATGAACGAAGTCGTACTCACTGCGTATGAATGAAACGAACAAGACCGACGACCTGCGGATATAAGGCTTTATATGAGAATGATATTTTGTTCTAGCACATCAGCGCTTGCAGTAGGGACTATGTGATGTTATGTAATTGCCGTTTTGCGTGTACTGGTTAGCAAACAGTAAAGAGGCACATGTAATTGTCTCTAAAATATGTCTCTCTCAAGCAATGACTTGTGGGTTTGCCTTCTCAATGTGCATGATCCGCAATGATCAGTCGACTCCCTCACGAAGCTGCGCAACGGTATTCAAAAGCGTTCTTGCAAATCGTTAGTTCTCCAAATCATTCTAGCAAGTTGTAAGTTCACTAAAGTGGGTGCAGTTTCGTCGAAGTCTTTGATTGAGTTCTTGATACGCTTTTCAACATCACACCAGATCTAGAAGCCGAGTGCCGCGATGAGAAGCAAGTAGTTTGGCCGCATCGGGTACCTGTAAATCCTGATGTACAATGTCAGCATTGTCACAATATAATCAACCATGAGCCACTTGACCAAGATTACAGGGCATGTTTGAATTTTCGATTGAAATAAGGGTAAAATCACCTCGTCGAGAGATTCAAATTCAACAGAAGGCTAAACAAGTGTATTTCTCGGCTAGGGGGCAACGTTGATGTATGCAGCACTGGATGTGCGAATCGCAACGTCGAGCTCGTCATACAGAATAGTTTCTATTCAACTAGGAACTCTAGGAAATACTGTAGACCGATACCGGCAATGATTCATCCATGTTGAGACACAATGATGGACTATGTAGCCAACCTTGACATTGTTTCAATACCTAGACAACTCCAGGTGTTACAGAACATGTCTATGCTGAGAAACCAGTATGCCCATCTCTTGATTACTGATTAAGTCCTTGGCTTTGCTTTGATGTCGATAGCCCAAGGAGTCAGCGGAGAAACATACACACAGTCGTGAAGTGACAAGAAGGAGTGAGGTATTGATGTAGTACCGACGGTCATCGTCATCGAAACGCGCAAGCCTTTTTGTTTAGTGGACAGCTCCGATATCTTGGACAGGTCCTGTATCAATGTCTACTGGTCATAATACCCAAAATGGTCCCATCGCTATTCCAGGTCCCTGCCTGATGATATGTGATTGGCCGAACAGGGACTTTCTTCATGAGTTAGCACGCCACTTAAAGGATTTATCTTCTCACTGGTATCATGCCGCATATGAGTACCATACATGTGAGATCTCGGTTTGCAAGGTTGAAAATACGGAGGGACATGTCAATCCTCCGAAGTTGAGGTAGTGGATCAAAGCAAGCATGGAAGCCTTACCCAATCGGTTTAGCTCATCAACGGCCTCGCAAGCAATGCTGTGATGAGACATGGTCGGCATCAACCATGCCTTTATTGCGTTACGCGTCATTGAGGCTTTTGTGCATTTCAAAAGGCCCAGCTGCTGGTGCACTCGAATTTATAGCCATGGAGAACCCCAATGACAGTCGCCAGGCAGCCCGCGCTTGCAATTTCCCGCTGGCCCAAAACACCGAAAACACCGACAACACCGAGCAAATCTTCAACCATTCTGAATAGCCGCATGCTTTGCGTATGGGCTATTTTCGAACCATATGTGGAATGAGAACCGAAGTCTCTGGATAACAACATACCGGCTATCGCGATCAATTATATAAGTTACCCAAGTGCGAAATGGCTGACGAAGCACCTATCATCCTGACAGCAGAGAAAGATGGAGATGGACCTGCCAAACGCCGCCGAAGACCAGCCCTTTCGTGCGTGGAGTGTCGCAGCCGCAAGGTCAGATGCGATCGCAAGAAACCTTGCGGAGCCTGTGTCCGGGTGAAGTCGATGACTTGTACTTATCGTCCTCAGCGAGCGGGCTTTCGGAGTGGATCACCTGTGGCTACTTCGGTCTCTGTCAGCGGCAGCAATGACCAAGACCAGCGGGATTCGGCTCGGTCTTCTCCCCAGCCCTCAACGACGTCCAATGAGCTCGATAGCCTAGTCAACAAATACATCGCGCCTGGGATACTAGGCGAGCATGGTACGCTGACACTTCGACCACTGCGCGCTGACCGACCAAGTTTCCGGCTCAATGCTGGAAGAACTTCTGGAGACTCGAAACTGATCGATAGTTTGTTGCAAAGAATTCGGAGGCTTGAGAGCGGAGCGACTGGAGAAACAACCTCTCCAGAAAATGTCGGTCCATCAACTCCGGCAGATGGCGAGACCGGACAATTCGCAAAGTCAAAATTCTACGGCCCCAGTCACTGGATGAATGCCATGGATCCTGTATGTCTTCATTTCTAGATGCTCTAACGCCGTGTAGAATACCGGAAGTAAGATGTAGTATCGCGATGTACTTCAGTCCGTTGTTGAGGAGAAGACACAAATTGGAAAGTTGCGCATGCAGTCTCGCAGGTCTCATCTACCACCTTACTTCCGATGTTTTGCATGGCGGTAGAGACATGTGCCCAACCATCCTTCGTCGAACTAACGCGATATAGTATGAACCATTAGGAGAGAAGCATATCACAATCAATCACAACACCAACAGAGTGGAGGTCGACAAGAAAACCGAGCTATACTCTTCGGTAGCGCGAGTCAAGCAGATGGCGCGTATCATCAAAGCGTCTCGTTTGTCTCAACCTTCCCTCACCCAGGAATTGCAGGATTCCATTCCATCAAAAGAGATATGCGATGTGTTAGTCGATTGTTATCTGCGCACCTTCGAAAGTGTTTTCCGTGTACTGCATATCCCATCTTTTCGAAAAGAGTACAGTTCGTACTGGGCCGGCGACATCCCTGGCAAACCGTCCGTCATTCTCAAGATACTTCTTGTGTGCGCAATAGGTGTACCATTCTACGACGGACCGGAAAAGCCTCTTCTGAGATCCGCCTCAGTGAAGTGGACTCAAGCCGCAACGCAATGGGTAGTGGGGCCTCATGTGAAAAGCAAACTGAACATGGCGGGTTTGCAAATTCAGATCCTCGCTCTGATCGCTCGTCAGCTGAACAGTATCGACGGCGACCACGTTTGGATACCCGCTGGTTCTTTGCTACGCTCTGGCATGATACTCGGGCTTCACCGAGACCCCGCCCACTTTGGCAAGATCAGTGTCTATCACCGAGAGATGCGAAGGAGGCTATGGGCCACTATACTGGAGATAACCGTACAAAGTAGTCTTGACATGGGCATGCCGCCGATGATCTCCCCGGACGACTATGATACCAAAGCCCCTTCCAACATTGACGACAAAGACATAGAAGAAGGCTGGGATGTGCCATTGGACGAGAAGCCATCAACCGAGTACACGGATTGCAGCATCCAGATCGCGTTCACAGAGACTCTTCCCATCCGGTTAGAGATCATCAAGCGCATCAACAATCTGCGTTTCGAACTCTCATACGACGAGGTTTTGAGGATCGGGAAGGAACTAAACGATGTCTGCCGCAGCCAAACCATCTTCTTCAAGGCCTCGCTGAACGCCGGTCACAAGGTCACGCCGTTTCAGATCAAAATGGCCGACTCGCTCGTTCGACGATTCGTATTGTGCCTCCATCGTCCATACTTTGCCAAAGCCAAAGAAAATCCACAGTTCCATTACTCGCGGAAGACGTGTCTCGACACATCTCTAGCCATCTATGCTCCGGCCACCGAGCCCGTACCCGGACAAGAAGACGACTGGACAAAGATGACCCGCGGATGCGTTGGTTTCTTCAAGTCTTTCTTCCTATACGCTATGTCAACCGTCTACCTCGAACTCATCTCCCAGATCGACGAACAGAAACAAGCCTCCGCAATCTTCGCGCCACTCGTCTCAAGCTCGACGACACCCCAGCCCAACGCACACTTCACGCTCCCCACGCAGTTCCAGACCCTCCGCAACGTCCTTGTCTCCGCGCACGAAACAGCCATCGCACGCATCCGCAACGGCGAAACGAACGCCAAAGGCGCCGTCTTCATGAGCTGTGCGATCGCCCGCATCGACGCGCTCGTTTCCGACGCAGACGCCGAGCGCGCCGTCCTCGACGCAGCGAAGAAATCCGTCCTAGAGACCAGCCAGATCCTCACAGAAGTTTACCAGGCTGAACACGGCGTCCCCATCGACCTCAGCGTTGTGCCTGCAGGCAAGGGGACTAATCGTGGTGACGGCGCGGATGACACGACGGGCCGGAGACTGCAGACGGGTACAGATGTTGCGGTGGAAGTCACGCCTCCTGATGGGGAGTCGTATCTGGATATTGAGGGTGCGAGTTTGGAACAAAGTCTTGACGGGAGCATGCTTGATGCGGGCATGGACATGTTGGGGGATGAGCTGGGTGAGTTGAATGGGTCGTTTGGCTTGGATACGTATATGGAGGAGCAGATGTTGGATCCGATGGGGTATTCGAATCACTTTTCGCGGAGCCCGGAGTGGTTTTATGATATGAATGGGTATGCTGGGCCGGGGAATTGGGGCAGTGCTTTTGGTGGGACGTAGAGATGATATAACTTTCTCGTCTTTGAGTTCATAGACATGGCAGCGTGCAAGAAGCCAGAAATAAGATGAGGTCCCACGACCGACCAGTTCATTAGTTGTTGAGGCAACAGGAATTCATAGCCTTTGTAAGGCGTCTTGCAGCTGATATCTTCCACCTTGCTCCCGGTGTTTTGCACGACACAGAAGGCAGCGATACACAAAGCAACATGACACTTGGTTTGATGCATTCTGGTTTCTTGATCGCTGATTTGTCCCAAATTTCCTCATCATACATGGCAATTGTGTTCCCTCCTCTCGCTATGCCCAAATGCCAGATTGAAAACGCCTTCAACGCCGATGCTGTGTGACATGTGTAGAAACCTCGACAATGCTTATAATGACGCTGCTGCCTCGATCGCGCCCGCCGCCTTGAACGTCTTCGGACTCGATATAACGATCTCGACTGGGTATTGCCATTCCATCCATTTCGCCCACCCTATGTCAGTGTTAGTTCACGGTCGTCCAATTGCTACTCTGCGTATGACGTACCCCAGTACGCGCACTTCCTGCCAAAGTACTTTCCAATGTACGGCACCAAAACCATGGTCAGCAGCAGCTCCATCTGCTGCAATGACTCTCTCCATTCCCTCTCGGCATCTGATATATATTCATCCTCATCGACGGACGAGACTGTGGGGGAGGACGGCAACGAGTCGATCTCGTCGGCTTCGGAGGAGCTCATATGGGGCTCGATGTAGCTCTCGCTCATGACGGTCGGAGTGGTCAGGTGATAGGGCAAGGAAAGGCGACCGTTTCAGTGGCTACCGGAAGTGCATGGATAGAGGAGAATCAACGACACTGTAGGACGTGCCTGGCGGGTGCTTGGAGGGTTGACTGAATGATGAAGCCGCGGACGCTACAGCCAATGAGAAGAGGTGGGGCTTAGCTCGCTTCGCACGTGAGTGGCTGAAAGTCTTGGCATATGCGATTGTTGGAGTCACAACTTCGCGAAGGAGGACTGATCAACGGTACGACTCACCACCTCCGAGTACAAAACCCAGACACGACAGAACATCTACGACGAACACACGAGACGATCATATCCGACGAGACCTCCACACCCGCAATCATGGCTGATACCGTACGTCACCCACTGCCCCACGTTTGTGGTCAAAATACTTTGTTCCTTCCCCGAATGTTTCAGCGCCTTCAATATGTCGCCTTCAATATGTTCTTACGACTTTGCGAATGTCTCTTATGCAGAACAGCTACTGACAGACTCGAAAACAGGCCGACGCCGCCGAGCGCAAACCCCGCAAGTCCGTCGCATTTTCTGAGGGCACCACAATCGTAGACGGCGATGGCCAGGTCACAGAGTCGACAGAAGTAAATGGCGGTAAGTCCACCGCAGAGAGCCACGCCGGTGCACCCTCCCCGTCGTTGGGTTAGTTGCTTTGCCGCAATGGCGAGGATTATGAGCTGACAAGTGGGGTCACAGGCACCGCAGACAAGGAAGTCGACGAGGTCACCGACATGTTCGCCGACCTCGCAAAGAAGGTGCGTTCATACGAGACGGACATCTGAGGAATGCGTTGCTGACGATATCACAGAAGAAGAAGAAATCTTCCAAGAAGAAGGAGGATGGCGAGGACGATGCTGGCGAGGACGACTTCGCCGCGCTGAAGAAGAAGAAGAAGTCGAGCAAAAAGAAGGTCGAGGACGACTTTGAGGCCAAGCTCGCCGCTGCTGGTGGCGACAAGGCCGAGGTGGAGGAGGATGCTGCTCCTGCTGAGCCCGAAGTGCAAGAGGGCGACATGATCAAGGGCACTGGCATCTGGCAACACGACGCCACCACACCCATCACATACAACCTGCTCCTCAGTCGCTTCTTCACACTCCTCCACTCACAACATCCCGATCTCGCGAGCACCGGCACACGAAGCTACAAGATCCCACCGCCCCAGTGTCTCCGTGAAGGAAACAAGAAGACCATCTTCGCCAACATCGCCGAGATCTGCAAGAGGATGAAGCGTACCGAGGAGCACGTCACACAATTCTTGTTCGCCGAATTGGGTACCAGTGGTTCCGTGGCTGGTGAACGCAGGCTGGTTATCAAGGGTCGTTTCCAGCAGAAGCAGATCGAGAACGTCCTCAGGCGGTACATCGTCGAATACGTCACCTGCAAGACCTGCCGTTCGCCAGACACTGAGTACGTTCCATGTGTTCCCTAGCAAGCGAAATTGGTGCTAACATATTCTGTAGTCTCTCCAAGGGTGAGAACCGTCTCAACTTCGTCACTTGCAACAGCTGCGGATCGAGACGTTCCGTGCAAGCCATCAAGACTGGTTTCTCCGCCCAGATCGGCAAGCGAAGAAGGCAGGTGGGTTAAGCAGTTTGCACGACTTCGCGATATTCTTGTTGGACATGGGGCGCATTGGCTGGGGCAAAATTCCACGGGATGTGTCACGATTTCTACGAAGTTATGCGCCCATGGACCGAGTCGCTCTGCATATATGCTTTTGATGTGCTTTCTTCCACGCACAGGGAGCACTTCGTGTATCAGTAGATATCGAACAAAATGAAGATTGAAGGATTCTATTGCATATCACTAGTCATTGATTCCTACTGAAAAGCATGTTGAATGCTCGAACCTAATCGTGATCTCTGCAATACCGATCACGTAGGTCACGGTGCATGTTTTCCATATTTGTGAACATGCTGATCGCAGCAGCGCGCTCAGTCAGCCAAGTCGACAAGGGGCACCAGGGGTTCGACATTTATTCGCGTGAGCCAATAGGAACTCGAGGCCCAAAAGTACGTTTTGGTGTCGGCGCTTGCATGCTGTCCTGCAAGCGCCTGACCTTGGGCTTGGTATAAACTTGGAACCCGACGTGTAGATACAGTTTCTTGATTCAGAACACCGGCATATGTTCGAACTGTAATCTGGAAGAAGCACAATTTTGTAGCAAAGCACATGCGTTCATGCAGTGCTGACATGCAGTGAAAGGTTGGCGCATTGGCCCAAGACAATGGAGATGAATGTGCGGGGCGCTGATTCGGCGGCTCGAGACACCCCGCTAGCCAACAGCTCCATCCACTGAGGCTGAGCAGCTTGACGCGAAGACACGCGGGCGGGTATATGTTAGCTGCAGCCTTCTGTCCCTACGTAGCTCAATTCAGGTGCCTTTTAGTTCTTCTGACTGTTTCGCTCAAATTGTGACAACGCGACGTGCGTGTAGCTTGCCCCTTAACCATCCAAGTACCTAGGAAGATATGTCTGGATATCACGGAAGCCCACCACCAACCGGTGGTAACTTTTATCCACGTAGGTCGCAAGAGATATCAGGGGTCCATGACAGTTGCTGATGAAGAATAGCACCGCCTGGACAAGGTGGACACGGTACGCTGATCTTCACGAGAAACATAAACCGGCTTCAACATGTCTGACACATGATAGATCAAGGACCTCAGGGTCAGCAGCAATTCTATGCGCCTCCACCGGGAGGCCAATCGTATCCACCTCCTCCGTCCTCTCCGCCGGCACAGCAGCAACAGCAACAACACTATCCTCCTCCACCGAGCGGAGTTCTGCCCCAATACGCACCTCCACCAGACCACTCCCAGCAACACTACCCAGCGCCAGGTGCAACGCCAGTCCAGCAGCCCAGTCCCGTACCACAGTATGCACCACCCGGCCATAGCCCACACCCAAGCGTTGTCGACCACAAACACCCTGGCATGCCCCAGCAGCAGAGCCAGGGGCAGATACCGCAGACTCCATCACAGTCGCAATTTGGGAATGTAGGACAATCGCCATATGCCGATGAGAAGCGACAACCGGCATACGCGGACGAGAAGCGACAACAACAAGTCGCGCTACCGTCACAGCCTCAGTTCGCAGGCGCAGGACAAGGCCCATCAGCTGGAGCGCACACCGCAGACGATGTAGGCACATTCAACGGCGGAAGCTACCGCGTGAGCCACCGCGACACAAACACCATCTTGACCGTGCAACTGGCAATGGGATGTCCATTTACTGCGCGACCCGGTACTTTCACCTCTTTCTTCGCCCAACATTAATTTCCATGCTAACACCACCCCAGGCGCAATGATCGCCATGTCCCCGACCATGACCCTCAAAGGCACCATGAAATTCTCCCTCAAGAAAGCCCTCATTGGCGGCGACCTGACCAAATCGAGCTATACGGGCCCCGGCGAGCTCCTCCTCGCGCCCTCGTCCATCGGCGACATCACCATCATCAAGCTGGCGGGCCACGAGGCGTGGAGCGTGGGCAAAGACGCGTTCCTCGCCTGCACGCAGGGCATCGTGACAGAGTACAAGTCGCAGGGCATAGGCAAGGCCATGTTTAGCGGGGAGGGCATGTTCGTGTATAAGATTTCGGGCCAGGGCATACTCTGGTGTACGAGTTTTGGAGCGATCATTCGGAAGGATGTAAGTGCTTGCAAAGTTCGCGTAAGGAGATGTGGAGTGCTGATCACAGTGGTATAGCTGCAAAAAGACGAAAAGTACATCATCGATAACGGCCATTTGGTTGCGTGGAATTGTAAATACGTGCTGGAGCGCGTGGCGTCGGGCGGTATCTTGTCGAATATACATGCGGGTGAGGGGCTGGTGTGTAAGTTCACAGGACCGGGGACGGTGTTTATGCAGACGAGGAATCCGCAGGCATTTTCGGTCTGGTTGGCTGCAAATGGTGGGCCGGCTATGTAGATGGGCGAGATCGTATATGATAGCGTTCATGCGTGGAAGTTTTGTTGATAGCTCTGTAGTGCTTTGCGAGAATACCAGGCGAAGTTTGTACAAGGATGATATCCTGGAGTATGGCTGGGTAGTATGAAGTCTAGAGTGGTCAACGTGATGCATAGCGAGATATTGCAACTCATCAGCAACATCACAAACCAATGCTCGCGATATCATTCAAGTCATCATTCATATCATTACCACACTATCCCATATACACACATTATGATACATCCATAATCATACAACATCACATCCCACCCTCACACCCCCTCTTCACGACCGACTCTTCCCCAACTCACTCTGCGCCGCACTCGTCGGCCCACCCTTCACCCTCTCTCCCGCTACCTTCTTCTCCCCCTCCGTGATATCATGCAACGCCTCGCTCGTAATCTTCTCGCCCACATGCTTCTGCGCCTGCGCCGTCGGCCCGCCCTTGACCGGTCCATCCTGGCCCGTCAACTCCTTTTCCTTCTCCGTGATCTTGGACAGTGTGTCGGAGTCTAAGATGCCATTGTGGGTTGCGTTTGTGTTTGAGGTGGAGGTCGAGGGGCTGGACGTAACACCCCCAGCGGATAGGATCGACTGCGCGATACTCGTAGGTCCGTTCTGGACGGGCTGGTCTTTGCCGGTGAGTTTGCGCTCGCCCATTGTGATGTCGTGGATTACGCTGGAAGTTAATTCTTGGCCGACGTGCGATTGGGCGGCGGCGGTGGGGCCGCCTTTGGCGGGCTCGTCGGTGTTGGTGATGGTCTTTTCGGCGGCGGTGATGCGCGAGATGAAGGAGGAGTCGACTTTGACGGACATGATTCGCGAGGTGGAGAATGCGCGAGTGGATTGGGCTGTTAGGCGGGAGGTGCGGAGGAGGAAAGACATGTTGGATGAAGTGATAACAGGTAATATATTGGTGTAAGTTGACTTTATATAGGAAGGGCAGGAGATGGAGTAGATGCAGAGTGCGGTGGGTAGACGTCCATTGTGTTTATGGAGTGAGCACGTAGGGTACAGAAATTTCAGACGATGAGGTGATGTTCTATTTTGCGATGACCAGGATATGCAAGGGGTTCTGAGGGTCCATCTCGATGGCGGTCGCGTTTTGCGATCCTGCATGCAAAGAATACCATCATTGGTGTCATGGTGGAGTACATGATGTCAATCATATCGAAGGGTGGATGCGGGAGTGTTAGCGCCAAATCTAGTTCCCTCGTAGGGGACTTTGGGCTGGAGCTTTCTTTGGACCTCCATCGTTGACTCCACAATCGATGAAGACGTCCGCCGTGAGGATAGAAAGCACGTGTTGCTTGTTCTTAGTCCCAGAATTCCCGTCCCCCTCTCTCACGAGCGCGCTAACATCCGTTTTGGAGATGTGCTGCCCACACCGGCGTTTAGCGGATATAATGATACCAGGAGCACGGCGAGACTCTTGCTCCGCAAACTCCTTCCATATATCCTTCGTCGAGCCCATCGCAGCGATTGTTAACCCGTTAGGGCAGCTGTGTGCTACGCGATGCAGCAACATGTAGGCGTGCTATTGGTGCTGACAACTAAATCCCGCCAATATGCGCCAAGCGACCTCAGCTCAGGGCTGAAGCGTGTCGACGCAGGTATAAATGCTGTGCCATAGCCATAACTAGACTTGTACTTTTCTTCAACAACTCTCCCGAGTGTCTCAATCTCTCTAATCGTCTTCTACGATGTCGTTCATCACGCCAGATAAACCCAAATCCTTGCTTGGTAGACATCGTCTGCTCAGCCCAACAGCTGCAGTACGAGTCTCGCCTCTCGCGCTCGGTGGCATGAACTTTGGTACCGCTTGGAAAGACTCCGTTGGCGAGTGCTCGAAAGAGACATCGTTCGAGATCTTGGACTACTTCTATGAGCAGGGTGGTAACTGGATTGACACAGCAGTCAATTACCAGTTCGGCGAGAGCGAGCAATGGATTGGCGAATGGATGCAATGCCGAGACGTGCGAGATGAGATTGTGCTGGCTACGAAGTTCACTGGCATGCAAATCACCGAGAAAGAGAAGGCTGGAGGCAAGGCCATCAAGTCGAACTACTACGGCAATAGTGCGAAAAACATACACATCTCTTTGGAGAGGTCGCTTAAACAGCTGAACACATCCTACATCGATATCGTAAGTATGGTTCACCAACTCGAGTTTCACGGGGCTTATATCTGTAGTACTACATGCATCTCTGGGACTCGTCCGTCTCGATCCCGGAACTCATGCACGCCCTCAACGACCTCTGTGTAGCCCGCAAAGTCATCTACCTTGGCGTAAGCGACACGCCCGCCTGGATCGTCGTCAAAGCAAACTGCTACGCACGCCAGCATGGCCTCCGGCAATTCAGCGTTTACCAAGGCCGCTGGTCCGCCGCCGACCGTGCCTTCGAGCGCGAAATTATCCCCATGGCTCTCGACGAGGGAATGGCCCTAGCACCATGGGGTGCCATTGGCGGTGGAGGCTTCAAGACAAAGGCCCAGCGAGAAGCCAACGAACCTGGAGGTCGAAACATGAGAGTATCTGTCATTGGTAATGAAGAGAAGGTCTCTGATGTACTGGAGAAGATCGCCACGTCAAAGTCAGCAGACACGCCCATCACGTCTGTCGCGCTCGCATACGTCATGCACAAGTCGC
The DNA here is from genome assembly GCA_003501895.1 of Phaeosphaeria sp. A1 3.1a. Classification (NCBI taxonomy): domain Eukaryota; kingdom Fungi; phylum Ascomycota; class Dothideomycetes; order Pleosporales; family Phaeosphaeriaceae; genus Phaeosphaeria; species Phaeosphaeria sp. A1 3.1a. The sequence goes on along the minus strand of QVXC01000428.1, from coordinate 15,610 downwards.
CATACGTCTTCCCCATCGTCGGTGGGCGCAAGATTCCGCACCTGAAGTCCAACATCGAGGCATTGGGCCTGCGTTTGACAGACGAGGAGATCCGCGAGATTGACAATGCGTATGGCTTCGACATGGGCTTTCCGCACTCGTTCTTGAGCCCGACTAATGCGGCGATGATGGGGCCTGAAGATAATCGCTTCTTCAATAACTCGGGCTTTTATGATTTTGTGGCGGCGCCGAAGCCGATTCCGCCGCATGAGGGGCCGTTGGATAAGAAGTTTAAGGATTTGTGGGCGTTGAAGCCTGGGTCGAGTTGAAGTACTCGCCTAATCTGACATCTTCTAGGAAAGTGTCGTCTGTAAAGAAATCAATCGTTCATCTGTCATCTTGCTGCACTTCTGGTGCTCCCTTTCTCTACTCCCACTCCCTGTTGCGTGTGCATTGATTCACGAGGCTGAGCGGACTCGACCGCAACCACATAGCTCGACACTCTTCACTTACGCTTAGAGGGGTCATTGATATGTCGTCATCTAATCGTTCGCTTTGAGAGGATTGGGTTGTTGTGTTCAACATCAAGCTTATACGAGCAGGCTTTTAACCGCGATGAGTGAGGAAGATGATGGGCTTTAGGAAGAGTACGTGGACTCGTTACCGCTCAGGCAGCTGAAGATTGTGTGCCGCTGCACAAAATCTAGTTCGCCGAGGACGAGACTCGCTTCGTTGAACCTTTTGTGAGGTTCTTCATGAGAGGATACAAGTAAGAGCAGGCAAAGTTCGCAAGCCTAACACGATTGACTTATCCCACTATCTTACAATTTCGATCGCTCCCTGAACTGGGGTATTTCCGGCAACGTCGACTCCAACGATTTTGGTATCAAATGCTCCACATCGCCGATGTTCAAATACTTCGGATGACATTGCGAAAGGTCGGTGATACCCAGCAGCCGCATCGTCGTCTCCAACTCATCCTTCATGACTGTTGCTCAGGTCAGTGCGACTCAAGGATCATCAGACACGCGCGTCTCTTACTGTCAATGAAGTGCTCAACACCTTGTTGTCCGTATGTCAGGGAGTACAAGAAAGGCCGCCCCATTCCCACAGCCTTCGCGCCCAGGCATAAGGCTTTGACGATGTCGGTTCCGTGCCGAATGCCACAGTCGAGATAGACTTCCATATGCTGGAAGACTTCAGGGTGGTGTTTGCGGATTTCGAGAAGCGTGAGTAGTGATGGTGGCGAACTGGAAAATATCAGCTGAAGATTCTTCATCATGTAGGAACCATGTTTGTTTCAGCGTACGTGTCGAGATTGCGGCCTCCATGATTGGTTATGATGATGCCATCAAGCCCGTGTTCCATCGCTAGAACCGCATCTTCCGCAGTCTGTATTCCCTTCGCTAGAATAGGTAGCCTAGTGGACTTGCGAAGCCACTCAATATCGTCCCAACTGAATGTGTCGTCAATGTAGGTGCCCATAGTGCGTCCAAGGCCACCGCCTTTAGAGTCGTTGGTCGCTGCAGCTCCACTTATCGCAGCTTTGGCGTAGGTCGCAGACTCAACCTTGACGCGCTCATCTCCTTCTGCTATAATATCAGCGCATAGTTTACATGTGCTGAAACGAAGTCACTCACCTCGTTTGCCTTGTACAGGACCGTCGATTGTGAACCATACACCTTTGATGCCGTTCTTCTCTGCATCCTTCAGAAGAGCTTCCGAAGCTGATCGGTCTTTGTTGACGTAAAGTTGGAAAAAGAAAGGTATTGAGTCAGGCTGCACGCTCGACGTGATCTCGGCCAAGGTGTAAGAAGCATTTGTCGATATCTACACCATTAGACGCTTCATCCACTCAAATTAAAAGACAGAACTTACACATTGCGCAACTCCATGTTTCTCGGCGCCTCTTGCCAGGGCCAGCTCTCCATCTGGATGCGCCAATTTTGCCATTGCCGCAGGGCTTACAAAGAACGGCAATTTCACTTTGTGCCCTAGCATAGTCGTGCATGTATCAATGTGGCGTATGTTTCGTAACAACCTTGGCCGGAACCATATCCTATCGAACATGCTTCTATTCGCATCTCTTGTCACAAGATTTGTCGCTGCCGAGGAGTAAAACGCCCACGCCTTTTTCGACAACACCTTTTCGGCAACAGATTCGAAGTCATAGCTGTTTATGAGAGTTGTGAGAGGCGGCTTTGCTCCAAATTCTAACTCTGCCTGCGCATCCTCGGTTGGAGGTGGCTTCAGGAGATCTGGGTTTTTCGAAGCTTCTATCGAGCCTTTTCGCTTGCTGACGTCAAGAGTCTTGGAAATGAGCGTTGGTGAATGGACAGAATTGTACGACATTGATGCATCAAAACCCGCATGCTTTGTTATGACTATTGCATGTTAGCAGATTCGAAACATTGATGTTTTGACAGCGCTCACTTTCGTTGCCACCAGGATGAGACGGGATGAAGTCCGTAATGTCCCAAACAGTATCGTTGACAACGATCCAGCAATCGTCTTCTCGGTCATGCTTTTTGATCTCTTCAATAGTGACATCGGATTCCGCCATATTTCTGGACCTCAAAGAGTGCTTTTGTTCAAACCCAATTGTTGTCCAATTCGGTTGTATATGGAAGGTGCCTCGCGGTTATTGCTACCGAGCTAGTTGCCGAAAAAGCCGGGAAGAAGTCCGATGGGGAGTCCAGCCACCGTCATCGACGACGAGTTTTGAGCATTAGTCGACAGTTCCTACGGCCTTAGACGCCGACGATTGGCAAGATATGAAGGTGTCTCGCAACGAGTCGCCCATCGGTATTAGGAAGTCTTAAACCCCTCGATAACTTCGCCCCGCTACGTGCACGGCATTATTTGCACTCACGACATCGCGAGGCCACGCAGCGTCCCCCAGTAGCCTCACACTTGTAGGATTTTTTATCGGCTTTTACCAGACAAGCACTTCAAGCAGCACCACAGCACACGCTCGCTTGTCCTTCCTCAGAGTATCACACTCAACACTTGCATCTAAAGCCGATACTTAACCATATGCGGACATCTTAGGCAGATCTCCGCGATGTTGAATTGGCATTGGTCTCAAGATAACGCTTTCAATTCCATTTCGAGATGGCCATGTTCAATTGAAGTCGTTTCACATCTCCACGAGCTAGATATTTGGGAAGCATTAAGCCGACAGATTCAGGGGACACTCTGGCGATATCGGTCGATAAACCCAAGTTCCCCTCGGTCAAACGCCGATGGTGGGGCGCCCAGCACCAGATCTACCATGTCGTGCGACATAACGTACCATCGTGGTATCTAAGAAACCTTTCCGGGTATAAACACTATCCTTGCCTGCGGGGTTAATCCCATGCCAAGGTCACTAATCATGACTTGTTGACAATCAGAATTGGGGTATTCTGTGGATTATAAAGGTTGGGGTCCCCAGATGTGTGGGGTAGCTGCAGGCCCGCCCTCAGAACGTCCAGAGTGCTATTTGAACCTTCGATACTGCTCGAAACTGTGATTTTCACGATGGACGTCGACAAAAGATCAATTGGAGATGAAAAAGAGGTAGCTTTGGAGCACCTTGAGACCACAGCTGGAACCACCGATGCTATCCCTGAGATCTTGCGCAATCACACACCCGAACAGCTTACGGCACTGGAGAAGCAGCTCGTCCGGAAGATCGACATTCGCTCACTTCCTATCTTGATCATCCTGTTCCTGCTCAACGTCCTCGATCGAAATGCCATCGCCAACGCGCGACTTGGCGGTCTAGAAGACTCGCTGGGCATCGACGATGTGCAGTACCAGATGGCAGTCATGGTGTTATGGGCAGGCTACATAACAATGATGATACCATCGAATATGGTTCTGTCTATCGTCAAGCCCCGGCTTTACTTGCCTACGGTTGTTATCGTATGGGGTATCGTTTCAGGCGCTACGGGATTTGTACAGAACCACGCTGGGCTAGTCGCATTGAGATTCCTCGTTGGAGCGACCGAGGCACCCTACTTTCCTGGCTGTCAGTTGCATGATTGTATAACTCAAACGATGTGAGTTATGGCTGACAATTGTCAGGTATCTTCTTCCTCAGCTGCTGGTATACTCGAAAGGAGCTACCAAGTCGTATCGCGACATTCTACTCTGGCTACACCCTATCATCAGCCTTCGGCGGGCTCATCGCTGCGGGCATTGTGGACGGTATGGAGGGTCTGGGAGGCTATCCCTCGTGGCGGTGGTAAGTCGTCGATGCACTTAGCGCATGTGTGAGACATTACTGACTATATATAACAGGATCTTCATCATTGAAGGGGCTTTGACGGTCGTCATGGCTTTCGCAGGCTACGCGCTTCTGCCAAACTACCCGTCTAACACCTCGTTTCTGTCTGCAGAAGAGACTGCGATGGCACAATGGCGGCTGGATCGAGAGAACGATGGTGTAGCTGACGAGGTGAAAGAATCCGTCTTCGTGGGCTTGAAGCAAGCCTTCTCAGACCCGAAAGTTGTGAGTACTGTCCCCTACTTGTGTTACTATCTTGAAACTAATATAGTGTGTAGCCATTGCTCGTATTCATCCAGACTTGTGCAGTTGTCTCCATGAGCTTTACTTATTTCTTCCCTTCGATCGTCAAGACGCTCGGATTTCCCCGCGTAGAGACACTCCTGCTTACTGCGCCACCATACTTTCTAGCATTCTTATTCTCCATTCTCAACTCATGGCACTCTGGACGATCTGGTGAACACTGCTTTCACATCGTCACTGCGTGCGTCATCTCTGCGGTAGGGCAAATCGTGTCCATGTCCACATACCAAACCGGACCTCGCTACTTTGCTATGTTCCTACAGGCGATGGGCTCGTTCTCGGCCTTCCAGCTTATTCTCCCGTGGGTTTCCGCGACTGTAGCGCGACCGAAAGCAAAGAGAGCTGTAACACTTGCGTTGGCGACCGCTGTGTCAAATGCCACTAACATCGCTACGGCCTATCTGTACCCAGCGTGGAGTGCACCGTAAGTCAAAGCCCAAATTACTCAAAAGTTATATCGCTGACCGGTTCTCTAGTCTTTACCGCATGGGTTGTATTGTGTTAACAGTGGCTCTTTTGTGCTGTGCTGTTTCATCATTGGTTTTACGATATTGGCTTCAAAGGCTCAATCGTAAATCAGACCAAGCAGTGGGTTTAGAGGGTGTTGCTGGCGGGCCGGGTGTTCTCTTCCGCTATATACTCTAGAGTTTTTGTTACCCCTTACTGCTGTTTGGGTCGCTGCAACTATTTGGACGGGCGCTCTTCTTGTCCAAGCACCTAACAGCTGGCTACAAGTAATTTCAGCAATGAACTTCAAGTCAACCCACGCATGATGAGAGCCTGTGATTTAAATCTCGCTTGTTGAAGAGTCGTCAGAATAAGCACACGAGAAATTCCAAGTCCCCACGTGACACTGTGCAGGTCACGAAATGATGGTCATTACCGCTAGCTCACTGCTTCTATCCTTTTCAGAGAAGGGATCCTAGGCCGTCGTGATATAAGAGGTGGTTAAGTTGACTTCTATCCGTTCTATTATTTGTAGTCCACCTCTATACCAGTCGTATAATTCTCAACGTCTTGCAAAGACTAAAAGAATTCTATGGCTATTACGACCATGGAAAGTGACTGTCATTTCGAGACACCGGATTATCTTTCACTCAACCCAGCATAGGAAGCCAGCCTAAACAGGCTATCAGACTTATCTTTCACGATGATCGCAGAGTGTCCTTGCATTCTTTCACGGTCCCTCAAGCCTACCTATTCCTCCGTTGACTCTCCTCCTGAACACTCATTACACTTGCGCACCACAACTCTGATCCAAGGTCATTCAACCTCAGCGATCATACTCGCAACAGCGCCAATCACGAAGACCGCCGACCGACCCTCGATTCCTCACATCAACATGGCCTCCTCTACTACCACCGAGCCAACTGTTCCCCGCCGATCTGCTGGCGACATCGTCTTCGCCTTCGGAAACCTACCACTTTCGAAGCAGAACTCTGGCAAGACGAACAAGTCCTCTGTCGCCGGCTCAGCTGCCGAGATTGACCTCCGCGACTTCTCGCAGCCTGACCGTGAGTTGCTGTCACAGGGCGCTCGCATCCTCGTCTGCGCTGGCAACGTCGCGATCATTGGGTAAGTGCTGTCCACAAGTTCTGGGCCAGAGAACATTCAGCTAACATTTCTGTAGTAAGTTCATGCTTGTTCTAGTCTATAGCCTACCATGTATTGGGAGGCAGAAGTAAGGCCAATGGCCGTCCTTTTCCTTTCCTTAATTCCGAAAAGATTTCAAGAATCCTGCTCATTGTACTTTCTTCCCGCAGATCTCCCTCGCGCGTTGTTTCTGGCGACGTCAACTAAGCCCGAGTTGCTCATCGACGGCCGAGTCTCCCTTCCCGAGAACACGGAGCGGCAGGGTGTTCTTCGCGTCATCGCATATCTGAAAGACATGATCTGGTGGCGTCAACCAGGCCTCAACATGATGTGTAGCCAAGACATCTTCGAGATGCTGAGCACCACCGTAGCTGCATCAGCTCTTGGCATGGACAAGTACGCCAAACGCATCTACTGCAAGTGTGAGGCAACTCTCCGCAACCACCTCCCGTCGTACAACGACCTCGACGCCCTCAAGTTCTTCGCCAAGGAGCATGCGCGCTTGCTCGATATCACGGCCACACAAAACCTCGCCGTGAGGAAGTGGGAGGGCACGATTCCCCAGCCCGTCGTGTTCGGCATCTACCTCGAGACCTTCCCTGTGCTGCGCGAGAAGATCGCCCTCGCTGAACACAAGCACCAAGCCTGGTTGAAAGCCAAGAAGGTTTGCGAGGAGAAGCACAAGACTTGGGCCGAGCGCGCTGAGAAGAGGAAGGCCGCTGTCCTCGCCGCCACGGCCGAGCGCGAGAATTGGGAAGAGAGTCAGGCGAAGAAGAACAAGGCGCAGGAGGCTAAGGACAAGGCGTTCTGGGAGGAGCGAAAGGTCGAGGCTGCACAGGATGAGCAGTCTATCAAGAAGAAGCTCACCCTTCCGGTTCAGCAGCGCAAGTTCACTCCTCGCGAGCGCGCACACTGGAACCGTACCCGCGGCGGAAAGCTTCCTAAGGGCTGTTAGACGTGGAAGCTAGCTAGCGTTTCACTCTCGCCATTGACATCTGGTTGCAACATTGCACCAAGGCTATGGTGTGAGGAGCGAAGGAAATTTGGGCAACTGTACCTTGATGCAAAGCCTTGTGACAGTCATCGAGCATGTGAAGCGATGCTTGGAGACGATCTAAGATCATACCACCAATAGTCATGACCTCGCATACTCAGATCCCAATGATGAACAATATGAACAAAACGTCTCATGTTTACACAATTCTGCTTGATTTTCCTTCCCGTGAGCTGTGAACCTCAATCCTTCCCGCATGTTCTTTCCGCTGCCTAGACAAGTCCCCTACACACTTACGATGGGGAAGACGCGAATCGGCGAGATAACCACGGGGCTCGGCCACAACAAGTTACTACACCAAAAAATTGATAGTGACAGCCCATACATACACCATGACGCGATCCCTCTAACAATGCAATACAAATTCTTAATCTAAAAATAGTAAAAAACTCCAGGGTATCACGCTTTCCTTCCACCGCCCACCTATGACCATGACTACGACCCGCGCTATGCATACGACCACATCTTCCTCTTCGAATTACTGTACTCTCAAAAAACCTCCCTCGTTCCTGCCCTGTATAGCCTCCACCTTCGATCCAGGCGCCCAATCATGCGCATCGCTATCCACTCTCGTCCTCTCCGACCCCGTATCCGCCATCTCGTCCTTTGGGTCCAGACCAGCCGTTGTCTGACCACTCGCCAGCTCCTCGTCAGACTTATTCTTCGCCCCGTCTTTGAGATGCATATTGCCCAGAACATGCTCCTTGGGGCTGTCGATCTCTTCCTTGATGACTTGAGGTTGCTCAGGGTACAGAGATCGATCAAACGGCTCTGTGGCGCCGGTACTCGCGTGCTCGAGAGTAGTAATAGGCGCAGTGCTACTCCTGTTCAATCCACGATGTTGTCCATCGAGGCGCATCTTCTCGCCCTCGCGATCCATGTTTTCTTTCTCCTTGGTGATTTGCTTTTCCGTCTTGGCGGCAGGAACGGTCTTTGCGCGGCCTTGGTCATCAGTGACGTGAGCACGATCGACTTCCTTGCTCTTCCGAGGCATGCGCTGGCCTTCTTTTTGATCGCCACGGCTGAGAAGGGTGCCTACTATGCCGGATTTGTGGAGCTTCTTCTCTTCGGATATGGCGTTTTGAAGAGCTTGCCAGCGGAGAGAGACATTTTGCTCGATGACGTCGCGCTTCTCGAATTTCTGCTCTGTCCCTTCTTTCGCTTCGTTGATGCGCGCGACGCGGGCGTCGGTCTCAAGTAGTTGTAGCTCTTTCTGTCCCTGAGCGATTCGCGCGCGGCGCAGGTAGTTTGTGGGTTGGTATCGCTTCATATATTCGGCATCGAGGCCCTTCATGAGGTATGCGCCTGGGCCAATGATAGCAGCGATGTCTTTGAGCACGAAGCCGCCAATACCATATCCCACACCTCGCGCAGCACCGATGACGCCACCCTCTTTTGCGCCACGGATGGGCTGAGTGACAATGCCAGTGACACCATCCTTGACTCCATAGAGCAGCTCGTCGCGACCAGCGCGAAGGCCTGATTGGAAGCCAGTGACGCGGGGAGGTCTTCGCACTGTTTCATCTCCGTAGAGGCGAGGCGCGTTGTGGAAGCCTTGCGTCAAGGCGAGCGATATGTTCATCGGCAGGCGCACAATAGCACCTCCGGTCTTCCTAAAACCATGACCAGCCTCGTGAGCCAACTCTTCAGCCAGCTCTTCTTCAGGCTCCTCGATCTTGGAGAGTGAAGACTCTCCACGCTTGGCCTTCGGTCGATTACTCTTTTCCTCCTTCTTCTCTGGGTCTCCTGCATCCTTTCCGTTTGCGATCTTCGAATTCTCTCTTGCGAGAGTAGCCTCTTGGTGCTGCTTCCGCTTCACCAGGGCGCGCTTCTTGCCCCGTATCCGCTCTCGCTTCTTAATGCTTTTGCCCATATCCACAGGAACACCGCCAATGCCCGTTGCCGCATCTGTCAGGCTGGTCATGAGACTGCCCCAAACACCTGTTATCGGTTCACCCGGGCCACCGAAATCATTCCACTCATAGTGTCTGACTAGACGGAGTTCGTTCCACTTCAGCTTCTTCTTCTCGACCAGCAGATCGGCTGCAAGTGCAGAAAGCTTGACATTGGTGTTCTTGATCTTCCAGGCGGCGACCCGATTGTCGAGGAAATCGCAGCGCATACTGCCCTCGCCTTTCACAGGCAGGGAGCGATGGAAAGAACGCACTGCGTTCAGCGCACCATCACCTTCATTCTCAATGCTTTCGGCGATTTTCTTCACGTTTTCTCTGGCTTCTTCAGTCAGGCACTGTTTGATACCCTCCGCTAACCGCTCAGCATTGAGTTTCTTGTATGGTATACATTTGTGTGCACCGGCCTTTGCCTTGCTGACCATGGCGCCCCAAAATGGCTGGTCACCAAAGAACGGCACGATCATTGTTGGCTTGGCGGTCTTGAGGCCAATCGCGGTCGTGCCAGCGCCACCATGATGGACAACGGCAGCACAGCGAGGAAACAGCCAGTCGTGAGGGGTGTTCTCCAGCATGAAAACGTTGTCAGGACAATCTGAATTCGAGCCAAAGCCGCCCCAGCCCTTGGAGACCAATGCACGACAGCCGGCTATCTTGACAGCTTCGAAGATTAGATTTGTGAACTCGTCAGGGTCATCGACAACAATTGAGCCAAATCCGATGTAGACAGGAGGGTCACCCTTGTCCAGGAATGCCTTCAAATCGTCTGGCGGTGTGAAACTCGAGGCAAGATCGAGGAATACGAATCCAGTAACATCGATCTCTGGGCCCCAGTCCTTGGGCTTGGCGATAAGGCTGGGAGACCACATGTATGTATAGGGCACTTTCAATCGATAAAGCTGACCAGGCGCCCAGAGTGTGCTGACTTCCTCAAGATGTAAAACTTTCGTGCGAAAGCGGTTGATGAGATCGCCTAATCCCTGCCACGTCATCATCTCCACGAGTGGATATGACATGAAGTTGCCGTACGATTCTTCAATATTACTGGCCTTGATGTTTGCGAGGGGGTGTGGAAACTGAACAGTTGGGGTATATGGGAATCTGTAGCCATCAGCCATCAATATGTGCCGCTAGTGGAAAACTGGTTGCACCTACGTGAACATCATATGAAGTGGTATACCCAGCTTTTCCGCAATATGAGCAGGGGCAAAGCTGGGTGGATTGGCAATGATTGCGTCCGCAATGAAGGGATCCTTATGTCCCACTTTGCAAGGTCAGCGGAATAGATGCAACGAGATGGGATTTGAGACTTACTCATTTTGGCATTCATCTGGTCTGTCTCGTCGTCGGTAGCGTTGATGCATGCCCGCCACATACCCTGGAACATCTCATACATCTGTGCCCTTCGTCTGCCAATCTCGCCCTCTTTGATGGTATCCAGTCCAGGAATCAGACCAGGATTCTTGACCATAAAGGCCATTAGCTCTGCAGGATTACCGCCAATAGAGAAGAATTCGAGGCCTGAATCCTTCTCAACAAAGTCCTTGAACGCCGAATGCGTGGCCATGCGAACACGATGTCCGTAGTCATTCTTTAAGATCTTTGCGATGCGTATGAAAGGCTGTATGTCGCCACGGGATCCGATAATGATGATAACGATGTTGAGTCTCATACGCCGTGAGGGGTCGTGTTCCATTTCGTCATCTTCTGGGGCGATCTTCATGGCTTTTGTCTGGCGCTTGTCGTACCCTGTGGCACTCATCTCTTCTTCATTCTTGGTATGCTTGCTCAGCACCGCGCCCAGCGCTTTCGCGAGGTAGCCGCTGTTTCCATCGCTTTCCTGGAGGCTCAGCTTGAGTCTGCCGTCCGACTTGGACACTTTGCCTTGTGTGTGGAAATGATCGTTGGCAAGTTTGAGGCGGGAGAAAGGGTTGGCGGTGCTCTTTCGTCTGTTGTGCGTCTCTTGTCCAACGATGTCGGCGTCATGGCTTGGGCTTTTCCGTGGCATACGCTCATCGTCTGAGGAATCGGAATCTGACTCGGAGTGATTGTTGAACGTGACTGTTGCCGGTTTATTTGCCCTCGTGGCGTCGTTCGATTGCATGTTAGCCCCGAGTAACGAGTACTTTGCAGACGGCTTAGGCCTCTCGGTCGCCCATCTTTGCTGCGCGGGGCGGGTGTCGGCCAAGTTTGATTGTTCAGTCGTTTGATTCGGCGCATTCTTTGGGTCCTCAAAGTCTAAGGTACGTGCTTGCTGCGACATGCTCGCGGGGGAGTCGCCATCTGTAGCACTTAGTTTGAGCTGTACTCCGTCCGTTGGGTCTATCGGAATGCCGGAAATATCTGGAAACGTCGGCTCGTGGATAACTGTTCCGAGAGGCGAAACATGGTGTTGTTCGTGGCTGCTGTGAGCCATTGCAAGTGGGGAGGTATACCAGTCGGATTGTGGTGTGGTATGGTGTGGAGTGGAGTGGAGGTGGAGACTCGGAGCGCGCTGTTTCTTAGTGACGAGGGTAAAATGGGCGGGAAATGTTCTAGGGATCCCTGAAGGCAGTATCAGATCAGGTTTCGGCGGCAGGTGCCAACAAACACAGTTGTTTGTGAGAAGACGCGAAATTGAAGTGAATTGCCATGCGCGTGAGCAGGGCCTGTTTTTGGTGCGCAGATCGCTGCGAGTTCTGGCGTCACTGCAGTGCGCCCAGGCACGCGTGGTGCATTTGCGTGCTGTCGCCCCAAGCCCCAGCCGGTTAATGCCCGCGCTAGCGGCCGAGCCACCCGCAGTTCTATCTCGATTGAGGCTCTGATGTCATGCCATGGCCGCCAGTTTTTGGGGTTCCTGGAAGCTCATTGCTGGCCAGGGTTAGTGACATGGGAAAGTGGCATGCAATTCCTGCCGTCGTTGACCTCGTGTACATGTTTCAGGTTGATATGCACCATAGTGGAGATTCGTATTTTGAAAGTAGATATTGTCTATCGCATCTGAGGCTTGGGCGACAATGAGCGCTTGTTGCTTGGTGCAGTGTTCTAGTTCGTTCAGGCGACGCTGAAAAGGCTGCACATCGGCGGAATTCGTGACCTCATTGCCTCCGTGACATCCGACTACTGGGAATCGTCATGTGCGATCGTTGACAGCATTTTGAAAACCCCGTTAACCAGAATGCGATGTTCGACATGGGACTAGCGGGTAGGCGGCATCGATCTGGGCCTCAGCGTCCATAACCTAGGCTGTAGAACACCGCCTTCACGATGTCTTGCGCCCAGCCAATCCACCCTCGACTGATCTGAATCAGGTTCAAGATCTTGACAAGATTGCGATCAAAAGCGTCCACATCTTCCCAGTCGTCGGCGTATGGCTCGAAGCATGCCGTTTCGACACTGTCGGGTGTGCCAGGTGTGACCAGTTCCCATTCACCTTTCTCTTGCTGGCGGACATGAGTCTTGGGCCCAATGACAAGTGCTCGACCCAAGATGCGCGCATCTGCAACAAACCGCGTGCCTGCGTCCACGACATCCTCCACCTTGCCCATGGCGCCCCCCGCGAGGATGAAGCGCGCGCCGGCCGTGACTATGGGCGTGTCGATGAAGTACGGACACAGCAAGTTGACGCGAATACCTTGCAGGCCACTCGAGCACCGCAAGCTCCTGAACAGACCCAACACAGCGTGCTTCGCAGCGCCATACTGTGGCTGGATCGCGATGGGTGCGAGGGAGGCAATGGATCCAAGCAGAAGCAGATGGCGGTCGCGCGTCGTGCTAGAGGGCTCGTTGTTGATGCTGCATGCTGAAGACCCGGGGTTCTTGGGCAGCCAGAAGTAGGCGAGATGCGTCGTGTACATGACTCCCGTGCAATTGACGTCCAAGATTCTGAAGTTGGGTGGCGGGGGCGCTGCGGCATCGAGATGTTTGCCCATCTGCATGTCGTCCTTGCCAGCGATGCCTGCGTTGGCCACGACAGTATCCAAGCCGCCGTGCGGGCTCAGCTTGACGGCCTCTTTGAAAAGGTTGACCTGCGATTGCCAGTCGGTGACATCGCATTGGACGAAATGGACCTTGTTTGTGCCTGTGATGTCCTTGTTGACTGCACGGCACAGCGCATCTCCCTTCTCGACGTTGATGTCTCCTACAATCACAGTAGCGCCGTGTTTCGCCCAGTGTCGAACAAAGCCCGCACCAAAGCCACTGGCCCCGCCCGTGATGAGGATGACTTTGCCATTGACCCAGTCTGCCTGGTAAGGGACCCTGATGTCGAGGGGCGGGGACTGGCGGATGGTCGCAACCATGCTCTCAGGCTTGTACGAAGCCATCGTGCAGGAGTGCTGTGGCGGAAGGGGGATTGGGAAGAAGATAGTCAGTGTTCAATGGCAGTGGAAGGGTGAGGCATGGCGATTGTCGTCCGCTGACGCCCTGTGTGCATAGACGAGGTGCGCGTCGCAAGTAGCTCCAGATGCAGCGTGGCCTAGGCCCGATTGTGGGAGACATCATGCACGCTGATGGATGAGAGAGTAAAGCTGTACCTCAACATGACGTCTCCTGTCAACATGTCTCAATCGCCCAAGACACGGTTCACAGCACATGTTCGGGTTCGATGGTTGCGTGCATTACTCGCGAGCGTGTATGACAGCATCCAGGAACGTGGGGCTGTTAGCGGCTTCCTGTTCCTTGGAGACCCTGCGTTTCTTTTCATCCCACCTTGTGACCCTCGCGCTACGAGTCTATATAGCAAACATTGCCTGCTCTTCGCTTCTTTCACTTGTGCCATAGAGACCAATTCCCCTTAAGAGCAACATTGCGCCATCTCATACCACAATGGCTGCCCGACCGCCCGCCCTCGACGTCTCTCCCACACACCTCGTCGCAACGCTCTTCTACAAGTCCGACTCCCCACATTTTTTCCAGCACGCCGATCTGTCGCCCCGCAGCCCGCTTGACCAGCTGCCCTCAGCATCGCTCGAGTCGCTCAAAGACGGCGCCGCACCCACCGAGAACCTCGACGACTACCCGCTCGAGCCCCCCACACCAGGCCCCAGCGCCCTCGACAACCTCTACGGTAGCTATCTCAGCCAGAGCTGCCTGACCGACTTCTTCGTCACCCTCACAAACATCCTGCCCGGGCTCGAGCAGAGCACAATAAGCAGCAGGAGACTGGAAGCAAGCAAGCTATGTCGCGTCGTCGAGGTCACCTTCCCTTTGCCCAGCGCATCGCCCATTGCGCTCGAGACACTGCGCCGCCACGAGTCCATATCCCGGTTTGAGCGCGAATGGAACGTCGAGTGCGTCTTCCAGGCAAACACGATACACCGGCGGTACAAGAGGCTTGCCGTGTTTGACATGGACAGCACCCTCATCCAGCAGGAGGTCATTGACGAGATCGCGGCGTTGATCGGCGTTGAGAAGGAGGTATCGGCCATTACCGCTGCTGCCATGAACGGCGAACTTGACTTCGAGGCCAGTCTGCGCGCGCGCTGCAAACTGCTCAATGGCGTACCCAGCACCGTCTTCGAGACACTACGGCCGCGGATCACCCTGAACGAGGGCGTCAAAGAGCTCATCACCGCGCTCAAGAGACTGGGATTCAAGACGGCTGTCCTCAGCGGCGGCTTCACACCACTCACAGGCTGGATGGGCCAGCAACTCGGTCTCGACTACGCCTTTGCAAACCACCTTGTTGTTTCAGACGACGGAAAGACTCTCACCGGCGAGCTGACTGGCGAGATCGTCCATGCGCAGAAGAAGCGCCAACACGTGCTCGAGATCGCAGAGAAGGAGGGCATACTACTTGACCAGGTCATTGCGATCGGCGACGGCGCAAATGACCTTCCCATGATGGGCGTAGCTGGCCTTGGTGTCGCCTTCCACGCGAAGCCCAAGGTCCAGATGCAGGCACCAGCACGATTGAACTCGAAGAGCATGCTGGATGTGCTCTATCTGCTGGGCATCAATAAGGAAGAACAGGAGGCGTTGCTGAGGTGAGGAGAGCGTTTTGTGGTACTGGACAAAGGATGGGACATGTGTTATGTTAGATACCCTTTCATGAACGAATCGAATGGCATTCATCGTTGCGTTGTTGCGCGCTTCGTAACCTTCACATACGCTATCATGGATTTCTGCAGTGTTGTTTTCGATGCATCAACATCTGATGAAATGTTATGGAATGCTGCGAAAGACTCGTACATCCTATCAAATGTGCTACGAAAACAGGAGATAACAGTGTAATTCACTTGCCAAGTTTCTTTCTTGCGATGATCTGCACATAGAGATCTGTACTTGTAAAGACCCTGCTAGAGCTCACTTCCGCTGTCTTGAACTTGGACAATCTAGGAGAAGTTGTTATTCGGATTCTATACCCTAAGAGCTGGCCCAACGAGTAACGTCCATCCCTGTGTGACGCAAATCCCTTCGTGCCGCAAAGATCCCACATGCCTGTTGAGGTCACTACCTGGAGTCCTTACACGTGGGTGAGACGAGAGGAGGTAGAGTCTGCTGTAGCTTCTGTAGATA
>QVXC01000427.1:0-29345 GCA_003501895.1 Phaeosphaeria sp. A1 3.1a | reverse complement strand
GTTGGTGAGAGTGTGGGAGAGGAAAGCGGGGTTCGTAGGTGGGGGGAGGGCGTTTGAGGCGACGGAGGATATTAAGATGGCGACGTTGGATGGGGTGTGGGATATGCTTCTGGGGTCTAAGTTTGGGCTTTTGAGAGCGAAGATGGAGGGCTTAGAGGTGGAGAAAGAGAGGGGAAGAATTTTGAGGTTTAAGAAAGCGGGAATGCCAGAGTTTTACGGCATTTTTACCTGGTTGGTGACGATGATGGATTGGGTGATACAAGGCATCAGTCCGAGGATGTACACCTGGATCTTCACATACACTGGCATGCTGGCACATTACCACAAGGAGAAGGATCGCATACTAGATCAGCAGATTGCTCTGGCGAGACAAAGAGTTAGGACAAATGCGGGTGGACGATCATGCGCACTGGACCAAGTTCTCCTCATACACATCCGCTTGAAGCAAGGGTCGACGGACAACAATGAGCTCGACGACGCGGCACTGAGAGATGAAATCCTAGACTTACTCATCACTGGCCACGAGACAACAGCTTCGACTGTGGCCTGGGCGATCAAGTACCTGACCGATAACCCCACCAGCCAAACACGCCTGCGCGCTTCCTTGACCTCAGCATTCGCGCATGTCAGTTATCCGACGCAGCCACTATGCGTCAGCGAGCTCATCAACGCATCGCTACCATATCTCGATGCGGTAATCGCAGAAACCCTCCGTCTGTCAAACACAGGCCCAGTCTCGTTCCGACAAACGCTGGTGAACTGCAACATAATGGGCCACGAAGTCCCTGCAGGAACGCCGATTATCCTTGTTACAGCTGGGCCTTCGTACGACGCACCGGGTATGCCGTCAACGCAGCGAAAACTCTCGCCAAAGTCGTTGCAACAAGGGCACGAGAAACGCCTCGAGTCTGCCTCATCCAAGGACGAAGAAGCCTTACCGCCTGTTCCCCTCAACCTCTTTGCGCCCGAGCGATGGTTGTCTCATGGCACATTTGTGCCAGATGCCGTGCGTATGCTACCCTTTTCAGCCGGCCCGCGCGGGTGCTTTGGCAAGAAGATTGCTATGCTTGAGCTCAGAATCCTGATCGCGACTCTGGTGATGCGTTTCGAGTTTCCACGGCTGGCCAAGGGCTTGAGTGGTTACGAGGCGCAAGATAATCTGACCTCTCGACCTCGGTCTTGTTATATTTGTCCGAAAGTGGTGGGCCCACAGGACGAGCAGCAGCAGCAGCAGCCGTGAGACAAGGTGCGGAATTGGGCCGGTGTTGACTCGTTCTCAGTCGCTGTAGGAAGCGGGTCCGAAGAGGATTAAAGTGGCTTGCGGGAAGAACAGAAGGATACAACGACTTCATGCATAATATTTCAAACTCAGATTGTTCATCAACTTGTTGCTGCTGAGCACAACAGAGCTTCACACGAAGGAGATACAGTTGCCAATGTGACTGAGACCATTCTCGATGATCGTGTTACATGGATCAGCCGATGAACATCATCTAACTAAGCCCACCACCATCCAGCAATGCAAACACATTCGAAGGTTTAGCCTGCTGCCTCTGCTCCGTCTTCCGCCTTTTCCTCTCCGCCTCCCTCGTCTGTCTTTTCTTCTTCTTGTTTGATACCGGCTCTATCTCAACGCCAGCCGACGCGAAGATCTCCTCGATCAATCCCTTGAGCTGCTCGTGATCTGCTACAACTTTGTGCGCCTGACCTGGTACGATGAACATGTCCGAGATTGTGGGGAAGCTCGACATCTGCGAATGTATATTGGAGAGGCTAGCATGCAGCTCTGTTTCGGCCTGCGAATTGATGGCAAGCCGCACGGACGTTACTTGCTTCAGCATGCGTAGCGAGTACATAGCAGCCTGTAATTTGGCTGTGAACTGGATGTATGCCCATGTGGTGTCGTAATCACCGTTTAGAACACGTGAGACGAGGGTGACTGTCGGTGCAGTGTTCAGCTCGGTCAAGACAAGGCTCAGTGCGAAGAGCGACCATAGAAGTGAAGGATCGACTTCTTTCGTCTCAGCCCACTTCATTAGCCCACTGATGCGGTCCTCGAGTTCCTTTGCCTGTATCTGAACACCAATGGCAGATAATGTGTTGATCTCTTCTGGTGTGATGTGCTGTGCCTTTCTTCGATATTCACGAATGCTCGCACTTGGAGGTGCTAGGAGCGAGTATGCAAGTGTTCGGATATCTTGGGCCATGTTCCACGCTGATGCTAGATTTGGGTCTTCGACTAAGAGCGGAAGGTATACTGGTATGTTCTGAGACCCGCTCAGCGCTTCTTGAACAAATTCGTATACCCACACAATCAATTGTGGTAGGAAGCGGGAAATACGTACTGCAAGATTCTGAGTTGAGTTCAGCGCTTCGTAAACAAATTCGGATATTCGCACATCGAGAGCTTGTAATGGTACTTCAAGTTCGTCATTCCTCTCCGGGTATTTTGGTGTGACATTTGCTGCAATGTATCGCCGGCTGAAATCCGTATAAGAGCTTGAGTCGACATCGATCTTGCGTGCATGGTCGGATAGATCAAGCAATCCCCCATACGGTAGCTGTTGGATAGCATAGGCAAACAGAACCAGGCTCTTTACTTTTAGCTTTTCGGCTACCTGGAACGGCGAGTACGTTTTCAATCCCGCCAGCGAATCTGCGTCCGAAAACAACGCTACATGGGTTTCGGGCTCATAGTCAAACAGAAGCAGGTCGGTATCGCTTGTGAATATGATAGATTTAGGATGTTGCTTTGCGTGTAAAGCGCAGAAGTCATCGGCCTCCCCTGACACAATTCGTGTTCTCGACGCGAACGAAGAGGTGGCTAGGGCTTCTCTCAATGACGGAGCCAGAAAGGCGTATGATGTCGAGTTGAGGTATGTCGGTATTGGGCAGGTAGTGGCCGGGTAACTGGCTCTCAGTTGCTGCACTTTTCTGTTGTTTTGTTCTGTCCGCGGTACCCGTTCCGATTGCTTTGACTCAGGAAGCGCGCCATCGAAGATAATTGTTGCACTATATTCAGCTGTCAGCTGCACTATTTATTATGCAGAAGTTGGCGATGCGAAAGAGAAACACGGCACCTACCAGTGAAGCCACGTGAGCGCCACTGTTTAGCTTGAGCATACACCGCTCCGACGGCTGCACGTTCGATGAAACTTGTCACATAGCGGACCAATACTGTCCAGTCGATTGCATGCACGTACAGCTTCACGCAGCATTGCAGACGATCTGCAAGGGGGAGGAATAACAAAATACTCACACATTGATGCCTTGCTCCTCTAGCATACTCAGCCATCTCACCGCTTCAGCATTAATGTCGACATAGGATGGTATGTGTGCTTGTGCAGCAGCAGCACCGAGTGCAAGTCTATGCGCTTCATACGCCAAGCTTGGTCCATCAATGACAGCGGAGTACCCTTTCAGATCCTGGGCTGAGTGCCGGCTACTGTAGGGAGCACATCTTCGTGCAAGGCCGGATATCCCCATGGGCTCGGGGGGAAAAGAGCACGGCTGGCGTACAGTAGCGGCACTATGCAGGGTCCAGAAGCGAAGGTTGAGCGACGGCTGGCACAGGCGAACGCCACCTAGCTTGATGCGACAAGCAAAAGTGAAGATACTCGCAAATTTTGCCACGACCTTGTCGGATTCGTCTGATGTTGGGAAAAATGGTTGAGGTGACAGCGCAAAGTGGCGTGGGTCTTTCCGTGTGTGTGTTAGTCCAGGTCGCTCGACGCACTGACACCGTCATCCCGCGCAGTGGGGAAGGTGCGAGCTGCCCCTCTTACTGAGCTCAAAAGTTGGCGACACCCGCCCAGTCAGCCCCTCTGAACATTCCAATTGCTTCAATTGCACTCATCAGATTGAAGTACACACACAGCCATCATGAGCACACGAACTGTCGAACTCAAGCCTTTCCAGGACCAGAAGCCCGGAACGTGAGTACTGGTTTCTTTCGCATCACCGCGAGCTTCAGCTGAAGCAATCCTTCACAATTCAACGATGCCAATCGAACGATGTGATATTGAATAGACATATCATAAATTCGATCTCACTACACTGCAGCCCCAGCCTCGAATCAAGCTAATTCATTCATTCTACAGTTCTGGTCTCCGCAAGAAGGTCAAGGTCTTCCAGCAGGACCACTACTCAGAAGCCTTCGTTGCCAGCATCCTGCTCTCCATTCCCGAGGGCGTTTCCGGCTCCACCCTCGTCATCGGCGGTGACGGTCGTTACTGGAACCCCGAGGTCACTCAGCTGATCGCCAAGATTGGTGCCGCCTACGGTGTCAAGAAGCTCTTGATCGGCCAGGACGGTATCCTCAGCACACCCGCAGCCAGTCACATCATTCGGATACGTAAGGCCACTGGCGGTATCCTTCTGACCGCTAGCCACAACCCTGGAGGTATGTCTGCTTCGAGATGAAATTCCCGATTACACCTAGGCAGTACGACTGACAATCTTCAGGCCCCACCGAGGACTTCGGTATCAAGTACAACCTCGCCAACGGTGCACCGGCACCCGAGAGCGTCACCAACAAGATCTACGAGACCTCCAAGACCCTCACCTCCTACAAGATCGCCGACATCCCCGATGTCGACCTCAGCTCCATCGGCACACAAAAGTGTGGCGACCTCGAGGTGGAGATCCTCGATTCCACCAAGGACTACCTGCAGATGCTCAAGGACATTTTCGACTTTGAACTCATCAAGTCATTCCTCAAGCAACACCCTGACTTCAAGGTCCTCTTCGATGGTCTCAGCGGTGTGACTGGCTCATACGGCGTTGATATCTTCGAGAAAGAGCTCGGCATTCCCAACAGCACACAAAATTGCGTTCCCAAGCCAGATTTTGGCGGCCACCACCCAGACCCTAACCTCGTCTACGCAAAGTCGCTGGTCGACGCGGTCGACAAGAACGGCATCCACTTCGGCGCAGCCAGTGACGGTGACGGTGACCGCAACATGATCTACGGAGCGAAGAGCTTCGTCTCGCCCGGCGACAGCTTGGCCATCATCGCACACCACGCTGAGCTCATCCCATACTTCAAGAAGCAAGGCATCTACGGCCTCGCACGAAGCATGCCTACCTCTGGCGCGATCGACCTCGTTGCCAAGAAGAAGGGCGTCGAGTGCTACGAGGTCCCCACTGGCTGGAAGTTCTTCTGCGGTCTCTTCGACTCTGACAAGATGAACATCTGCGGTGAGGAGAGCTTCGGAACCGGCAGCAACCACATTCGTGAGAAGGACGGACTCTGGGCTGTTGTCGCATGGCTCAACATCCTCGCGGGCGTCGGCCAGCAGACTGGCACCACACCCAGCATCGCCTCAGTGCAGAAGGACTTCTGGAAGACATACGGACGCACATTCTTCACTCGTTACGACTACGAGGGCTGCGAGACTGACGGCGCCAACAAGGTCACCAGCCACATGAAGGAGCTCATCACCACCAAGAAGGACGAGTTCATCGGCTCAAGCATCGCCGGTCGCAAGGTCCTCGAGGCTGACGACTTTTCATACACTGATCTCGACGGCAGCGTCAGCAAGAACCAGGGTATCTACGTCAAGTTTGACGACGGCAGCCGTATCGTCGTACGTCTCTCGGGCACAGGCAGCAGCGGCGCAACCATCCGCCTGTACATTGAGAAGCACACCAGCGACGAGTCGACATACGACCTCGATGCGCAGGAATACCTCAAGGACAACGTCAAGCTTGCGACGGACCTGTTGAAGCTTCAGGAGTACGTTGGCCGCACCGAGCCGGACGTCAAGACCTAAGCTGTCTATCGCGTGTGGCGACTGTGGCGGAGGCGGAGAAGTAAAAATGACGGGACAGGAAACGTCACCAAATAGAGTGTATTGTAAGCGTCCATAATGACCTGAATGAATTGAGTAGTGTCCGAACAAAGCACACGGACAAGCACAACTAGCATGTGTCCATTTTCAAACGGATACGCGTCGTACAGCCAGGTGTAAGACGGGCTCGTCATGATTGTGCTGGGATGCGTAGGGCGGGTGTGGCTTAGCGTGGACGTCATTCCCAATTTATCTCGCAAACAAGCCGTCTCCATGGCACCGCTAACCACGATCGCCTCCCCACCTTTCGTGCTGCCACGCGAACGACACCCCTCAGAACACCTCAACCACGAGATATACCCCGATTCTCTCACCACCTGATCCTCGTACTATACCACTATTACCATGGCTGAGAAGGAAGGATCCGCTGTGCCACCCCAGGCCAAGGGCTCCTGGTCAAGTTTCCTCAAGGTAGAGAGCCTTGGGACGCAGCAGTGAGCATGCGCTGACGATTTGCTAGTCGATTGCCTCGTTCAATGGCGACCTCTCGACCATGACTGCGCCCGCCTTTATTCTCTCCACCAAGTCGCTCACCGAGTTCTCGTCGTACTGGACCGAACACCCCTCTGTTTTCGTCGCACCCGCCGCCGAGAAAGATGCAGCCAAGCGCGCCCTGCTCGTACTGAAGTGGTTCATCAGCACCCTCAAACAGCAATACGCAAGTCGCAGTGAGAAGCTCGGTAGCGAGAAGAAGCCCTTGAATCCCTTCCTGGGCGAACTGTTCCTGGGCAAGTGGGAGGACCAGGCAGGCACGACACAGCTTGTCAGCGAGCAAGTCAGGTACTGCGCTGTTCTGATACGACTGCGCATCATGTGCTAATGCGGTGTGCTCAGTCATCACCCTCCCGTCACGGCTTACGGCATTTGGAACAACCAGCATGGCGTGCGTCTGCAGGGCTACAACGCCCAGAAGGCTTCCTTCAAAACGACTATCAATGTCAAGGTAAGTAATATATATTACTTCGTTCTGGCACTCCCTAAACCTCCACAGCAAGTCGGACATGCCATCTACCACATCGACGCATTCAAGGAGGACTACCTCATCACGCTCCCCTCCCTCCACATCGAGGGCCTCATCACTGGCTCGCCGTACGTTGAGCTCAACGGTAGCACCTACATCCAGTCAAGTTCCGGCTACACTGCGCGCATCGACTATAGCGGCAAGGGCTGGGTTTCCGGCAAGAAGAACACCTTCTCGGCTGTTCTCTATCCCGAAGGCAAAGAGAAGGATGTCCTCTACAAGATTGACGGACAATGGACCGATGCCTGGCAAATCAAGGACGCCAAGACGAAGGGCGTTGTCGAGACATTCGATCCCAAGGTCACCAAGACTACGCCCCTGATTGTCGCTCCGATCGAGGAGCAGGATCACTTCGAGACACGGCGCGCGTGGAAGAAGGTGTCGGACGCAATCAACAAGGGCGACATGGACACCACATCTGCCGAAAAGACCATCATCGAAATGCGCCAGCGCGAGATGCGAAAGGAGGAGAAGGACGCTGGTCGCGAGTGGGAGCGCAAGTTCTTCACGCGCCCCGACACATTCCCAACATTCAAGGCTCTGGCAGGCAAGGTTGGCGAGCCAATCAACGACACCCAGACAAACGGAGTGTGGGAATTCGACCAGAGCAAGGCGGACAATGCCAAATCGCCATACCATCCCGATGTGGTCCCGCCGATCTACGAACGCAAGTGAAGTTGCGCAACGCAGACTCACAATGCACTTACTTACGATTCATGATGTATTAAATGGCTATGCAGTAATAATATGACGAGCGAGTAGACGAGGGCAGGAAATACATGTGGGAAAGGATGCGTGAGTGGACTCGTGGTTGAGAGTCCTCGGAGGCTAGCATATGGGTCTTAGATCCTAAGTGGGCACACATACCATGAAAGGCCAAGGTACTATTCTTATCCCTCAGAATTATAAACTTCTTCCATCTGAATCTGTGTGCTTCTTTTCTTATGCTCACTTGTCAGGCGAGCCTGCCCTAGGCTAGATTGCATTGCCATTGTTTTCGCAGCACAGCGTCTTGTGGTATGATCAACCTCGGCGAAGTTGTTGTGTTTCCTCGACTTTCTTTGAACCTCGAGTGTCTGTATGTCGCCCATGAGCATAAGAGACATCAGAAGGGTCGAGTGCGGGAGGAAAGGGGACGAGCAGAACATGGTCATGTTGAAGGGACTTTTTGGGAGAGAGAGGAAAGAAGACATTCGTATATTATCACCTCTTTTTTGTAGAACAACAGAGCGCAAGACACGAGGAGAATGACTGGGTTCCATGGAGTATTTATATACTTTCCATAGCGTGAGTCAGTATGGAGCTGATCATATCCAGTTCACTGTCCTTTCCGACCGATGAGCCAGTGTCTCAACCACATCATCATTTCATTTCAACAACACTGGAGACATGTAGTCATCCACCATCCTCCTCGAACAACTACATCCCGCCTCTATGTAGCGAGATACCGACTAGGTATAACACATAAGTTTCGTCGAGAAAGCTTTTCGGAAAGCAGGACATGTATGAACTTGCCGAGTACTTTGAAAGCAGCAAGACACATGTCTCCCAGTCTTTATCTTTTGGTCGATACGAGAAAAAGGACCAGCCCAGACTTTCTGTAAAGTAAAGCGCGACATGTACGTTTGTAATCGTTGTGCGAAACGGGAGAGTCAAATTTTGGCCGAGGAACGAGAAAGAACAAAGAGCATGGTCTTGCTGAGGTTCGTTTTCTTGGAAGAAGGGAGGCGCAAGAAGCCATTGACAATCCGCGTGAAAGTTTTGGAAGATGAGGGGAATAAGGTGAGAAAAGAAGTAACGAGGGTGCTGGAGTTTATATACTCTCTACAAATGCTCTCATCATCGCTTCTGTTGGCAGCACGCTCATGGATATAGCCTATAACTAGCAGTTTTCAAGAGTAGGTCTGCGCCTGAATTGAATTATGGTCCTCGGCGATAAGGGCGGGAGGACATGGGCGGCCTCGATCACGAGTTCGGAACATTCGATTTATCTCGAAACCACGGGAAAGCATGAAAGATTTCTTGCCTCATTTTGAACACACCGAACCGCTGTGTGCGCCTGAACTTTTCAAACATTCACGTTCAGGATAATGCCAAACATTGAAGGGCGAACGCGATGTCTTCTAATTCTCAAAAAAAGGCGCCAAAGGCGGACATTCGGCGTGCCGGTTCTGTTTTCGAGAGAAAGAAAGGAGAGGGAAGAACCCATGACTTTGTCTTCACCATATCTTGTAACAACAGTAAGCAAGATAATGATCGACTCTAATGGAGGAATGTTGCGCATTTATACAATTTACACTAGCGTTGACACGGTCTATTTTCCGACCGCAGAAGTTCACGACGTGTCGGATCCAACCAAGGATCTATATCATGTTCAATGCGTTCAAAGATAAGTTAGATGTATCCAATCTCATGTTGTCGGAGCAGGCACACTCTCCAATCACAGATCGCGATTCTTACTGCGTGCAAGTTAGGCGTTAAAATATCGACTCTGTTCGGCATGTTGTTAGACATCCAGTGGGATTTTACTAACGGGGAGGAGAGAGAAGCAAGACATGGCTCGGCATAGTAGTTCTTTTGAGGAGAGTGAATCTTGGAAGAGAACATAGTCTTTCATCTCTGTGTTTCGGGAATATGGTGGGAGTTTGATGATGAGGTTCATTGGGAAGCCAACAAAAGATCTTATACTTCTTCCCACAAGTCCGTGCTGGGCCTTGTCTCGAAAGTACAGATCCATGGACGCCATGTCCGATCTTTTGGATTATCAGAACTCATCAACATAACATCATAAGATATACATCTCCCACAACATCTGCTCACACCTCCTTCCTTCAAAACCCCACATACCCTTCCCACTACTCATCCCAACACCGCCTCATCCGACCCTAACCCACTCCCCACCCTGAAATCCCAACTCATCCCCCAGCGCCCCCAACATCTCATCCAACATCACCATCCCCTCCCCAACCATCTTCTTCACCTTCTTCCCCTGACCCTTCCCCACCTGCAACTTTTCAAATCCCTCACAAAGCACATTCTCCTCCGTTCCAGCCTTATCTCCCTGCGCCTTGATATACTCATCCCTCGCAATCCTTAATTCGGTTAACAGCCGCGAGCGAGCCATCTTGATATGGGTAGGTTTGTGCTGTGGCTTAGGCGACAAGACCATGCGCTGTCGGACGGAGTGGATGGTGCATTGGACGTTGAGCCATACGGTCATGGAGGCGATGAATGTGGTCTCGAGGTCTGACATCGAGAATAGAGTTGGGGCGTGGGCTGTGAGAAGAGTAAGGTCCTTCTTGATGGTGTCGAGGAGGGTAAGGGCGGTCGAGGGATCATTGGAGGCGGTCTGAAGGTAGGCTGAGAAGGACGTCGTGAGTGCGGCGCTGGGAGTGTTCGAGATCTTCTGTGTCTTCGTTCTCTTCAAGGCGGGACGGGTGGAAGACTCCATGCTGGATGCAGATGTCGCTCGCTTTCGACGCCTGAGGACCTTCTTCAGTGGTAGTGCAGAAGACGCGCTCTCGTCGTGCGTGACCTCGGCGTTCATCACGCCTTGATCATACAGCTCCGGTGTTGCTGACACAGTCTGTGACCGTCTGCCTCCCGTCTGGGCAAAACGAGCAATTTCAGATGAATTATATGGGTTTCCTGTACGTAGTTCATCCACCGACCCATGAAGAACATTCTTGTGATGCTTTTCAAGATACTTTGTCGGGGTATGACGTGCGCGGCCATTGAGGATTGCGAGATTGTAGGTGGGCATGGCATTTCGTGTGGATCGTGCAGGTCGTGCAGAGAAAGGTCCAGGTACCACCACCGCTGCTGGTGATTCAGACAACGCTTCAAGAGCTACTTTCGTCTTTCGCAATGCTGGCCCTCTTATTTCAGGAGTGTCGTCCGTTGTCGCGATAGTCCCGTCTTCGAGGTTCGTAAGCGATTCAAGAAGTTGGGCTCGCTCCAAACTTGGTTCCATTAGATCATCTCCCATCACTGGGTCCTCTGGACGTGACTCGGCTGAGGGTAGAAGTGAGGTAAGTTCGTTCCGTGTGACCCCGGAGCCCCCTTGAGGAGTATTTTCTATCTCGGTATCAAGCTCGGGCGGGGTCGTAGGATCGAGGTGGGCTTCAGCCAGGTCCGATGACTTGGTAGTGGTGTGCTCGATTGGTTGAGGAATTTCTCGAATCTCATCCTCATTCGATTCTGATATGTCCTCCTCTTGCTGACCGTCCACCTCTGGCACTGTCGCTGGAATTCGTCGGCGTCGCGGTAGCTCCACAACGATATTGTCGAATAGGTCATCAGACGTATCCATGGGGTCATGCGGTAGTGCTTCCTCGCTCTCCTGCCTAGCAGCTCGTTGCTCCGCAACAATTTCACTCGCCCTGCTCATGCTGATACTCTTCGTCTTCGCCCCAGGCTTTCTGTACTTCAAGTAATTGAACGTATTGATCGCCTTGACAATGATCCACAGTCGTACAAACTCCTTGATCCTATCAAGCACACCTCGTTAGCAGCGGGTCCTTGAGCACCTAGTAAACGCGAAAATTGAGGCCACTTACTCAAGATAATCCTGATAAACCTCAATCCACAACCCTTCCCCAGCTTCCTCGTCCACTAACCACTCCCTCTCCCTCCCTTCCATTCCTCCCCACACCTCATCGCCGTAGTCTACCAATATGCCGGTGACTGTAGCACTCATCTTACCGGGCCGCGAAGCGATATCTACCAGCGCCTCTGCGTCGCCTACAGGCAACGAATTTGCTGCTTGCGCCACTGCGTCCGCCAGTTGCTTCACGCTCTCATGCTGGAAGCTCACGACACCGCGCGTGCCGGAGCCGCGACGGAGGCCGAGACGATCCAGAATGGTGTTGATGCTCAGGTTGCCTTCTCTTGCGAGCCGGATGCGGCGTTCCCAGAATCTACAGGAGGAGATGGGGAGTTCGAGATCCATATGGGATAGGATATCTAGGTCTTCCTCTTCTAGGTCGTCTGCAAAGTCTGGTGCACGTAGCGACGAAGGTAGATGCTGAGGTGCATTCGAATTGGGAGTGTCAGGTGGAAGGTCTGATCCTGGTGATGCCGGTGCAGAGCTGTCCGACTTGTCTCTGAAGATTTCCGATGTGCTTGGCGACGATGGTGGATGCTGATCTGCCTCAGACAGAGGCGCGATTGGGAAAAGGGCTTGCGCAGTTGGTGCAATATCATCAACGCCCAAATCGACCCTGAAGATCTCCGACGTGCCTGTCGATGAAGGTGAACGGTCATGTACCTCGGCCGTCAAAGTGCCTATTGCAAGCTGCTCATCGGCAGGCGTACGCAACCTCGCTACTCGAACGTCCCGATCCTCGTCGAATATATCCAATGCTACTGGCGATGAGCTCCAGCGCACTTCCTCGTCGTTGTCGTCGTCAAAGCCGCGGCCGCGGTCGTCGTTTTCGTTAACTCCTCTCGATACAAAGGCAGGCGCGTCCTCAGTCCCCGCGTTCGCAACTAGCTCTTCTTCCTCCTCAAATTCAGAGTCCAACTTAATTAGCGAAGTCGTCGCGCGCCGAAATGCATTGGCGGTGGTGCCATCGTCGAAGTCATCATCGCTAGAATCAATAACCATCGGCTCATCAGCAGTAGCGCCCGACATCTCCACGTGCGGTGAAGACGCTGCAGGAGCAGGTGGTGGCGGGCGGTATGCAGGATTCGGAACAAGTATCAATTGTCCGTCCTCTCCGATCGCTATCTTGTGCTTTTCGTTGGAGTCTGCCATGATAGCAAATGCTGCTGGGTGCCAGTGGAGTTGAGTTGATCTTAGTGGAGGTTGGTTGAGAGCAAGATGTAGGCAACACGGTGATTATCTACTTGGATGCGAGAGTTCGGGAAATGGCCAGTGCTGGTGGAATGAAATGTACGGCTGTGTGCATGACGTTGTCACGTGTCGGTGATACTCGATCAGTGAATGTTTTCTCGAATTCGTCCGTCCAAGCACCGTCGAGACCGAACCACATCGTGAGAGGAGAGTGACTTGTGCGAACATTGAGATTAGATACATACATACGTATCCTTATATCACGGCTTCTCAGCCTCTAATCCTCCCTTCTCATTGCTGCCTCCTTTCTGCTCCTCTTTCTTCTCCTCGGTCCCACTTTTTACAACCACCTCCTTCGCCTCCGTACCCTTTACACTCTTCTTCGACTCCACTTGCGGAATGCCCTTCTTCACCTCCTCTAGCTCCCAGACCACCTGATCCACCGCCTTCAAAAACACATCCGCATCTTCCAAGTCCTTCCTCCACCTCTCCCTCTGACTCTCCGAGTACCCTGCCGTGGTCAACCACTCTTCAATCCTCTTTATATCGCCCACAATCTCCGATCTGAACTTCTCCATCTCCTGTATTGACATTGCCGGATCGTGTCTCTTGTGGTCGATAGTAGTTCGAGGAGGCATCCATTTCTCTATCCTCTCTTCTTTAGCAACAGGTCCATCGAAGAGCAACTTGTGTTGCATGGCCAGTTGTAGCTTGATGAGCTTGATATCCATGACATTCATCGCCGTGCACAGTCTGTTGTAGACGACCTCGCAGAGATGGAGTTCGCGTAAGCGCCGCTCTCGCTCGTCGTCGCTGATCTCTCCAATGTGGCAGTACCTGTATTTTCTCTGCGCGTTGAGAGTATATAGGTACTCGATTTCGCTGAGTAGGGCCCGCCGTTCATCCTCGAGACCTTGCATCTCGGCGCGGTGGTCATCGACGTCTATTTCTCCGATGTACTGGGCATAATCGTACGACGCCAGATAATATGCGGCTGGTTCCTCTTGCGGCGTGTTGACGACGGCTTGTGTGGGCGCAGATTCCGTTGTCTTATTTTCACCAGCCGCTGGCTGCTCGTACGCGTCGTAGGCCAGATGAGACGTGTACCAGACGGCGTATTGCCGGATATATAGTTGCATCAGCGGGTCGAACTTGGACATCAATTCCCTGTCTCCGCAGATGCCCCAGTACTCCAACGATCTCCGCTTGAGCCTTCTTTCTAGTCGCACATATGCTTTTTGTCGCTCGCCGTTGTACTGCAGATATCCATGTGTTCCAAGTATGCCTGCACATGCGCCAATGTTTGTCATCCCAACGCATCGTGTCCACCGCGGTATGGCAGGCCTGCGCATGAACAGTGTCGGCACCGAAGCTGCGAGGCCAAGCGTAGCTCCAGCCAGTAATCCATCGTCTACCGTGAGCCTCTTGGTCTTCTCATATAGCTTCCATGGCTTGACTGCGAGGTTCTGCTCCGTCATTATAACCCCCACGAGCGCATTGTAGTAGTACCAGTTCACAGCCGCGCCCAAGGCCCCAGCCCATACTCCAAGCCGCGCAGACGACCGTATGAAGAGCGCCGTTCTCGGAACAGGTTGTGAGGGGTGTACTCGTCGCGCATAGCTCGAGGCAAAGGCGGTATATGATGCGGCGAGAGCCGTGGATCCGACGATCGCGTACTGCAGAGTCACATCTGCGCCGAGGGGGTCGGGGCGTTTGGGTATCAGCTTATACTGTCCTTCTCCTGTTGTATTCATCAGCTTGATATATCCAATATACACATGCAATGCGACGTACCGCGCGGTATGAACAGATTGAGCACCATAGCGTGGGCGTGGGGACTCGGCCTGGCATCCGCTGTGCCTGCCTGTACTACTCTATCGCAAACGAGGTCCGAGTATACAAGAGAAGGCTAGAGCGACGTCGGAACGCATAGAGCGAAACGGGGAAACGGGCGTTCATATCTGTGTGGGCGCAGGCGCGTGGGCGTCACCGGTGAGTGGACAAGGCTGCGAGCATGCGTGAGGCTGACGACCGCCCCCATTGTCGCACGAGGCAGCCACCCGGCTGAGGGCTTGGGTAGGAGGACCAACACCGGTACATCCTGGTAGAAGGGTGTCAAAGACAAGGTGTCAATTGCAAGAAGACAGGAGCTGCGATGACGTCTAGGGTTTCTCGAGCGAACTTGTCTTCCAAACTTCGCGTCTCGTCTCGTCTCGTCTCACTTCTGCAGGGTCCACACCACCACATTTGCCGCCAAGACATTTGACATCTCGGTAGAGTATACACAAACTACTGAGATCGGCACGGGTAATTGGTCAAGAGTCATGCTTGCATCTTACATGTACTTTCGAGATTTCAGTCTAGTCTTATCCAACACGCACCCAAATCTCATTACAAAACTTTAGCCAATCTAGTAAAACACAAGTCGCAAAAACACACACTGAGAATGTGACAGCTTTTTCAAATGACCACACCCGGGACGCTGAAGTCCGCTTGAACCTTGTATGGGATCTCCAAACCCCGAAACGCCGTCGCTAATGTGGGACAAACAAAAGTAGACCAGTGATGGAAGACAGAGACGCCTCCCAATTTTTGCAATAACAAAATGAAACCCAAGAATGAAACTTGCCCAGCTACTGCCTGTGTAGAATGATCTTCGCATCCTCGGTCCTGAGAAACTCGAACACGTTTCGCTCGACCCTGCTCAAGCCCTCCTTGAACACAAACTCAGTGTGCTCGGTCATCGTCATGACGCAGAAAGCTCGGATCAGGATGTCCTCGGGACTCATGCCATCCACAGGGCTCATGTTCTTCCACTTCAGACGCATAGCCCTGAGATCGTTCATGGCTAGAAGGCGATCGATGATCGCAGCCGAGCTAGATGGAAGTCCGGGGTGCGTCGCAAGCGCGTGCTGTAGACTAGCGATCGCATAGCGCTCCTGGAGCCATGCAGTCAGGACATGTGACGTGAGATCGAAGTGCGCACCGAGTTCAGGTTGGAACATTGGTTCGCCATGATACCACAGAGTGTTGATGCGGTGGAGTAGACCGGCTTCGTCGGGCGGCTGAGAGGCCTTGGGGAAGAGCCAGTGCAGGAGCATAGCCGTAACTTCACATTGAAGAGCCCTTAGCTCCACCGTGCTGACAGCAGCTGGTCGCGCAACGACCGGAGCAGCCTCTGGCACCTGGCTCTTGAGTCCGAGGGCATGTCGTGGCTGGTGATGCTGAGGAGCAGGTTGAGTACTGGGCTGAGAAGGCGGAAGAACAGCCGGAGCAGCCGGAGCAGCCGGAGTAGGTGCGCCTTGTGTGGGAACAAGACTCATACCGTACAATTGCGCAGTCTGTACGGCCGGTGCTGGCGCAATGGTCGCGGCAGCAGTTGACGGAGGCTTATTAGATGCGACCTGCGCAAGCGGAGTATTAGATCTACTGGTAGGATGAGGGGCTAGTGAGCGCCCAATATGGTGATTACTAGGACTGCTGGCGCGACTCGAGCCTCGAGCGCTCACAAGATGATGCTGGGCTCGTGGCTGAGCTTGCGGAGCGAAGTGGGCATACCCTTGAGCTTCCTGAGCATGAGAATGAGCTGTTTGCGAAGGATGTGGGTAAGCATGTGGCTGTGGTTGAGGAGCAATGGGAGCATGGTGCGCGCTTCTGTTGGCAGGAGACTCGCGTCGTGCGGCGCCATTAACATCGGCAGCACTCGTGGCATGCGCTGCGTGTGAAGGCGCAGCCGCTGGAGGTGCTGACTGAGGAGGAGCGGAAGAGGACTCGGGTGCACGTTTTGCAGCAGCATTTGCAGCAGAAGGATCATACGGGCTGGTGTATGCACGACCATCGCGTGAAGTTGGCGAAGCAGGGCGCGCCTCGTGTGATGGTTGGCGAGAACCATCGCGTGAGAATTCAGACTTCAAGGTCGGCGCATTGTTAACAGCCGTGAAGCTGCCTGAATTGACAGTGGCGAAACCGCCTGCTGCAGTGGTCGGCGGCACACTTGCTTGCCGCGACGTGCCGTTCAATTCATTGTTAGAGAGCGGACTGAGCTGGACCCTAGCAGGCTCGACACCGCTTCCTGGCGATTGCGACAGGTGATGCTTGCTGACTGGCAGAGGTGGAACATTCTCGAGACTACCATGGCCGGGAGGAAGAATACCATAGATGGACTTTCTCGGGCTTTTGCTGCTGCGGTTGATGGGCATGGTGCTATATGGTCGCTTGTTTGGTGTGGCCGCATGCTCTTCGCCATCTGACAATGAACCAAATGCCTCACTCTTCCGCTTCTTGCCATTGATGATGGGCTTGACGTCAAGGTCAGCACCGGGAGTGGCATCATGCTCTGGCGGAGTGAGTGAGTGGGGAGTACCATGCGGTGACTAATCTGATCAGCACATGACGTTTAAGGTTTGGGCGAGATGGCAACATACCATGTGCGAGTTGCCCTCGATGTCAGCAATCGTGTCATACTCGCCGTCGCCAGCACCAGATGGCCGCTTAAGCTTCATGTTGCGAATGTAGTAGCATGCTTTGATGATAATCCATCGATGCAGGTGGATCTTGAGACTACACCAGGCTTAGCGTGGTACGCAACACCAGAGTCGTCATCAACCTACATGTCCTTGTGCTCGGAATCTTCAAAGAAGAGGTCTTTGGTGTATGTCTTCTTTGTCGGATCTGGTGTTAGCAGGCACGAGCGGTCGGCGTCCTTGCTCCAGATGGCGGGCCCGTAGGTTCCGAGCAAATCTTCAAGCTCGGTGTCCAGGCTCTGCGGATTAGCAGCAAAGTCAAGCAGGGCATCACGCTCCTTTGGCAGTTCTTTGCTCAGTTTGGTGACTTCACTCGACAGCTTGCGGTAGTCTGGGTTGTCGAACTTGGGGATGCCGCGGTTGGTGGTGGAGCTCGAGGCGGACAGGCCCAGGCCCAGGCACTCTGTTACTTCGCGGATAGTCGGATTATGCGAACTGAAGACGCTGATCCAGCGGGCTCGGTCCCAGCGACGCACGCCGTGCTCAAGGTCGAGCGCCAAGTTGTCTTTGGAGCTCATGGCGACGCATCGGCGACAGGACGAGTCAAAAGGAAACTGATGGCGATGTGGATGGGGAGTGGTGGATGAAGATGGCATGTGATGGCGTGGCGCCAAAGCGAGGATGATGTGTTGGGATGGGCGTGGTTCGGTAAAGGTAATAGGGGATGTGCCAAAGTACGTTGCACTAGCTCGTCTTGGGAAAAAGTTTCTTCTTTACGAAGCAAGGTTCCAGTCTCAGACGCCCGTCGTGTACACCGATCCTCCATGCACGCTAGGGTCTGGCGGATCAGCTGAGAATGAGACTGACTATCGAGCCCGCGGCAAGCGTTGGACTGCGAGAGCTGGCGGTGGCAGAGGCAGCGCAGAGCGAGCCGCGATGACTGATGCTGAGAATGTTGAGACGGACACCTCGCAGCAGAGGGTGCACATGCAGGCCAGAGGCACGATCCTGAGGAGCCCCAGGCCGGCGCATAACCCAGAATACGCGTCCATACAATCCACACGACTCGCGCCGATATTTCCAATTTTTGTACACAGGGTAATCTTAGTACCGATGGCGCCGTAATTGGACTTCAGGAGCAGGAAAAGCGGACCCCCCTTGCTTAATTTTTGATACGCCTGGCTTGCGATTTATTTGTTCTTATGCTATCGCCTTCCGGCCCACGGCTACCCAGCGCCCAGCACTCGGCCATCTCGAGCGGTGCAGCAATCTCGGCCGGCCACCACCACCGCTCTCTGCGTCCTCTGGCAGTGCAAAGTTCGATCTACGCTAGCTTAGGTTGGGCCAAAATATCCGATCCCCCATAGCCGCCACCGGTGCAATCAGCGAATAAGCGAGGCTATCACGCTTCTGTAAGAGTCACAGGGATGGGTAGCAGGCTGATTCGGATCTATGATGACGCCCGCTGCATCGCCGCAGACTCCTACTCGCGTACACGCACCCAATTACTCGCCGCCCTACTGCTGGACTACCGGAAGCAGTACATGTAGCGTTGCGGCGTAGATCCTTGCAGCCGCTCAGCAATTCCGGTGCAAGATGCGCTGCCAGAGGATTACGCCCCTCGCAGTTGGGAATCATCGTGGATCGTTGGGCCGATCCTGCATCCTGTGCGAATGTAAATTTCCTACTGTGGCGGCCGTGGTAATCTCCTTGTCTGTGCTCGGATGTAGACACTATCGATGTGACGACTACTTACCACATTGAAGTTAACGTGGCGCCCTGGGACTAGCCAGATTACTCCGCATCCTGGACCACATCCTTGGCCCGCTTTGTGAATGGTGAGCTTATACGACGCCTGCACTGCTGCCATCGCCTTTCTTATGCATGCTGCTGCTCGGTACTCTGCGCGGACGACTAGTTTTGCTGCTGTAGTCATGACATACGAAGTATGCTGCTCGCGTGACGCAGCCCTCGTACCAATTACGAGAGGGACCCGCCAGCCACTTTAGTGTAATCCCCTAAACACCCAGGACGCGCTTTAATTTACAGTGTGAGACATGGTATGGTTGCGCCCAGACGGCCGTCTTATCGCTTGCTTCGTCGACCTCTAGCCGACATACCACATCGTACTCCGGCCTTCCTCTTCCTCGTCCTTGCGGAATGCTTCCAAATGCTCTCCCAGCCAACGCACCGCCGCCGTAAAATCAATGTTTTTCCATTGCATTTCGACGGCCGCTTTTTCGCCTGCAAGTACGACAATCGCTTGTCGCAATAACTCGTCCCTGTCAATATTCGGTGCAACCCCAAACCCTTGGCCCACATCGTCGAAATTGATGAGAATGGTCTCAGTTGCACCCATGAGCGTAGAATATTGTTGGTGGCGGCGCTCAAGTTCAGCATTCGACGTGCCCTCGCTGGCCCAGCCTGTTATAGTCAGCAATCCGAAATGTTGTCATCCGGGAATAACATACGCTTTTCTGCTCGCTCAAATGCTGCCATGTGTCTTTTCAGTTCAATCCACGTGAGGAGAGCGCGTTCTCGAGCAATGAAGACAGGCACGTTCTCGAGCATCTTCTGTGAGTCTGCCCGTACGAGCTCTCGCCATATCTTCTCCAGTCTGTTGAGCAACGCGTCTTCATCCACGCGCGGACCGCCTTCTTCGTTGTAGATGTAAGATCGTAATGCTCGCAGACTCTCGTAGTCCAAGCCGCGATAAGGTATGCTGGTCCCAGAGTGAGGTACTTTCTCTAGCTCTGAGCCACCCGAACGAAAACTCGCAACCAGTTGTGCAACACTTTCAGTGATCTGACGTTCTGCGGCGGCCTGCTCGGCGAGGGCAACTGTCGAAGGCTTGCCATCCGCATGAGCATTGCTCCCCCTCGGTGCGCTCCTTTCGCTCTGAGCGAGTCGAGTCCATGCTTCAGCGGCGTGGCCGTTGTGCTGTGCCGCTCCGTACGAGGGGTCTCCGCCATTGATAACGGCAAATGCAGCTCCCTCTCGAGGTCCAACAATAGGACTCTCGCCTGATTCTGGTGGTGTAAGCATGGCGCTCGATGACATCGGACTTCCGCGCGGACCAGTGTCGACATCGTGAAGTACTGAATTGGGTGCAAGCGCGACGAAGGAAGCGGGTGCTTCTCCATGCTGATGCGCATGTTCGGCATCAACTCTTGCTTGTCGATTCTCTGCCTTTTTTCTTCTCTCGCGATCGAGACGCTCACGCGCCAAAATTACATTACATGCTTTGAGGCCGATCCACCAGTGTAGAAGCTTGTGTATTCTGTACGGCGTGAGCCAAAGCAACAATGGCATGCTGTGGGCTTTGAACTTACAGTTGCCTGTCTTCCTCGACTTCAAAATACAAGTCCTTTGTGTAGAGTCCTTCATCAACCCCGGGCTCGTTTGCCGTAATGAGATGTTCGCGATCGCCAGCTTGGCCCCAGATCTTGCTCCCATGTCTTTCTAACAAGGCATCGACCTCTTGTTTCAAACTGCCTTCCTCACTCAAGAACCTCATGAGCTCATCGGGCTCCTTCGGAAGCGTCGCAACAATGTCGCCCATATCCGCGACCAACTCCCGAACTAGCGCAGACTCAAAGTTGGTTTTACCGCGCTTATTGGATGACCACTTGGCACGTAAGCCGAGCCGTTCGATAAGCTCGTGCATGCGCACTTTGCTGCGATTCTTCATAATGTCCAGCCAGTCCTTAGAGGTGGCATACGAAATCGAAGTGCCATCCATGGCGAATGTTGAATGCTGCGCATCAACGACCAGAAACCGTGAGACCAGGAAGAAGCGGAGGTCAGGAAGGACCGAAGATCAAGGAGATTGTAACGATCTTCGTATAGACCGCCACAGGCGGAAAGCCGTTACGTGGCTAAGATTGTACCAAGCTGCCAATGGTACGCACGTATGTAGTGCTGATTTTGCTCGGTATGATTACATGCAGCTGTTGTTGCTGTTTTACAGCTAAGTGCTGTATTAGGCAAGTCGCGTTCTTCGTCGCGTTCTTCGTCGCATGCACGCCGAGGGCAATCACTACACAGGGGATGGCGCGAGATGGTCTGGGATGATTTAATCATACAAGATAGATGAACTGAGGTCGATGGAAGAAACCAGGGTTGCAGCGGAAAGGTTTCGTGTACAAATTCAGCGCGCTAATGCACGAAGGGGCAAAGTGGGGAGCGAATCAGGTTGGTCTTCTGTCATTGGCCCTTACCCCGATTACACATGGGCCCGAGTATAGTTGCTCGCTCAGGATGCGCAACATGGAACCATATACGTGCATGTGCTTGGTATTCTGCCGGCCCTACGTTTGGATATCGACATGGACAACTGCGCCCAGAAACTTCCCTGCACTACGCATACCCGACCCCGCGTGCCTCACCATTTTCCAGAGCGACTTCCAGTAAGCTGTGATTATGAGCGACTACCCGTAAGCTGTGATTATGGAAGCGCTTTGATCAGAACATATGCCATGCCTCCAGTCGCGAGCGAGCACTGCGCTAGGTCGCCTCTCATCTTCTCAAACGCCCCTTCAGCGGTACCGCCATGCGCAATACGGTTCTTCTTCACGCCGTCTGCGGAGGTATACGAGAACAACCATGACCTGGCCCTTTCGAGCACCGCAGGTGCGCCTGGTATAGATCCAGCGAGCCCACGTAAGGTAGTGACCATACCTGCAAAGTCAGTGATGTCTTACACACGCTTCGCGCGTCGAGAACTAACCTGGGAACGACTGACAATCAGACATGAGTAGTGAAATTTCGTAACTCTCTCCATTCGTGTCCAGGACCCAGTTAATGTGCACATTCTGTGCCTGTCTTTGTGTCAAGACTGACGGTGTTAGGCCGCTGTCCAGTGCTTGTGACATGTTTCGCTTGCGTTCGTCGCTGTGCGGCTCAATACACTATCTTTCTGGGCTTAGCGCTTCTTTCCCCCTTGTTTCTTGCTAAGTGGGATTGCAGAAGCTCCAAAAAGGCCTCCAAGACTGTCAGCTTCCAATGGAACTTCTCCGACAGACGTGCTTCCTATCATATGACTCTCAGATCCTGTACCCGCCTTCCGTGACTCCAGTGCTGCGAGAATGGTGTCTTTGGTACCCACATCTTCATTAGTGTACCTCAACGTATACGACACGAAGTTGTTGTCGAATTTCTTTCCGTCGCCATCATTCCGCACCTCGTACGGGCGCCATGCTTCGATGTTCTTCATGGATCGGTCCAATGGTTGGGGAAGGAGAATACAGAATAGCCCAACCTCGTCATCACCATCGAGCAGCATGATCACCAAATTCTATTAATTATCAGTAAGTCTCCACTGTGAAAGGACACAGACGATGCGAGGTGAAGGAGTCCTGTGAGCAGTCCGAGACACTGTGGAAGACGGTTCTGCATGGTGGGACCAGCTTTTGGATCGCTGAGAGAGGACTATCAACATGTATGTCTTGACATCCAGTCACCCGTTTGGAGCTAGACAGTCTGTATGCAAGAAAGTGAAGCTCTGAACTCACCTTTTTGTGCACAAATTTCACTTCACGGAGCGTCAACAGACTGGACTGCTCAGACAGGCAACCTCCGCCTATGAGCTCGAGTCAGTAATGCGCCGGCCACAAAGAGTATAGTGGAGCAAGGAGGTAGCCTGGCTCTGATACAATCGACTGACAAAGTCAAAAGACGCTTCTGAACCCGATCAACACTGCTCATCAAGGTCTTGGCTCACAAATTGCGTAGCGGTTCTTGGGCGAGCTACTCGCAATGCCCGGCGGAAAAGGCAAGTCCATGTCGACGCAATTCGTCTTGAGGTCAGAGTAGGACGGGAGTTTCCGGTAGAACTCGTTCTGTCTACCTGGAGCTAAGTAGCCCACCCAGACGCCGTGATCGAACAACTCCGTTGCCGAGTAATAGTGACCTCGAATATTCGTGTGCTTATTGAAGCAACCACTTTTCGTTGGAGCATGCTCTGGGGTATTCGTAAGCTCTGTCTTGTGCTTTTGGTTTTCCGGTCGCTCAGCAGTTGC
Organism: Phaeosphaeria sp. A1 3.1a; assembly: GCA_003501895.1. Lineage (NCBI taxonomy): Eukaryota > Fungi > Ascomycota > Dothideomycetes > Pleosporales > Phaeosphaeriaceae > Phaeosphaeria > Phaeosphaeria sp. A1 3.1a. The sequence goes on along the minus strand of QVXC01000427.1, from coordinate 6,192 downwards.
ATGTGGCAAAGACTCACCAGGCGTAAACGCCGAGGGAGGCGATAGTTGTGACATGTTGCTGTTCTTGTCGTGTGCAAATAGGAAGGGTGTATGAGCTGCAGGATTGGGGGTCGAGCGCTTCTCCGGGTTAGACTTTGGACCTCGTTTCGCAATGTCACTCAAGGCTTTGAGATTGTAAGTGGGTACAGGAGCTCGTTTTCTCTCCGGTCTCATGGTACTGTCGGTAGCCGACATTTTGACGAGAGATTATGTTTGGGTAGAGAAGGCACCGGTATTGCACAGCAGGCGCCAGTGAGATTCTTGAATCGGACGGGCTCTTGTTCCAGTTTCAAAAACGGCGCGGTGTGCCAGCAGCCTGTGAAGTCGGCGAGTAGTCGTAAAGAAGTCTTGTAAGAGCGGTGAGGCGAGGTTGCATGACGTAGTTGGTAAGAGAGAGCGCTCGATAGACAAGGAGGTTGCAAACGCCGCTGCTTTACCTGACACGGCATCACCTCCTGTTGCGATATCTGCTTCTCTGGATGCAGCAAAGAGGTGCGACACGCTTCAAACCATTGCCACCTCTGTCGTTCTTCATAAGCTTCCACATATATTGGCACGTTACCGTCTTCGATGAAAGCCTCCAGGGTCTCGCGCGAGATGGGTGTGCATGCACACTTAGAGGCCTTGGGATTGCGCACACTCAATACGTCGGTACTATTGACGCGACCGGTCTTTGCGAGCAAGCCTGTCCATCGGCTGTAACGCGAGGAAGTCGGATCTCTCTTCGGCATATTGTGTCGCGACAAGCTCGACCGCAACGACCCAGACCTGTTCGATGCCGAGCTTGAGACTCTTCTTGCGGATTTAGGCCCTTCCATATGGCCGAAACCAGGCGAAGGCGATCGGCAATGCCTGCGAGACGATTCAGACCTAGAGTACCCGCGAGACACCTCAATGTAAGTATATATGCACTCATCAGTTAAACTCGAAATACTGACAACTTACAGCCTGAAGCAAGGACTGAGAAAGCTGATCTTATCGAAGCGTTTGACGGCCGACACCGACATCGAGGCTCTCATCAAAAAGCGACCTGGCGGTAATACTCGATCTACCCAAGGGACACCGAGGAAACGCCAGCACCTCAGTGACTCGGAATCAGACGATTCCTTGATTGAAACGACCGCCAGCCGTCGCGCTCGCGCACCAAGCTCGTCTTTCAGCATCGTCGAACTTCGCCTCTACCGCAGAGCTATGGGCGGGACTAATGCGACAATTGCGTATGGCTCCTTGACGCTTCCTTCCGAATGCACACTTATTGACGACTGCTTCTCCCACATACAAGATAAATTCACAGTTGAATGTAGCGCCCTGGTCTTCGAGCTGCCCGCAGATATGTCGTACGAGGGAGACGTGCGCGTGGAAAAGAACTCTAACGCAGGCGAGAAAGCTTTCGAGCAGCTTCGAGAGATCTTCAGAAACGCGAAAAAGTATCCTGGCGAGCCACAGTACCATTCTGTGGAGGTTCGAGTTGAGTTGTGAGGATTCGACGTCAGCCAGCCGGAAATATGAGGAGGAGTGATGATCTTTTTTCTTTGCCAAAGTCTTGAAATAGGCTAGTTACTCAAAGACCTGTCAAATCATCGAGCCTCACAGTACTTGGGCAGATTCAATTAGAGCTTCGAACGACAATGCAGTGAAGATGACGTGACGTACTCGAGACTTCTAGGATCTAAATATCTTTTCTCGAGATCTCAAAGTAAGGATTGAAGCTCCTAGTTGTCTCGATTAGTCCACTTTGTTCTACGTTTCGTACATGCCTAACAACTCCTTCAAGCTCTCATCCACGTCGAACACCTGCTCTTTTAGCATGAGCTTCTGAGAAATCAGCTCAACAATGTCAATCTGATCAGCCCTTTCCAGTGTCTCCTTCAAAGCCCTCGCTCTTCCGGTGACGTCCTCAATCTTGACTATGCCCTTTACAAGCTCGTCAACCAGAAACGCCGGAACACCTATCTGGATGCTTCTGTATGGCAGTTTTTCGAGTCGCACCGTGCGTTCAGGATCCCACTGGACCCTCACACTCGTCTTCTTATCACCACCAGTCTCCATCTTGCCTTTTGATTGGTGCGCAAGTTGAGCTTTTCCGAGCAGCGATAGGAAAGCAGCATGCGTCAGGGTAAGAGCAAGGATGCGTTCCTGACCAGCGTCCTTGTATGAGTATCCGCTTCGATATAACATCCAGGCCCATGATGGTTTTATCCAGGTCATGCGCGAAGCGCTGTATTTTGGTGAGGCATTCAGCTTCTGCTGCTCAACTGCTGCGTCTGCGATTTCGGCGTTGTATGCTTGGTATACGGTGATGGTCGTGGGAGTGTAGTGAGCGCGAATCTGTCGCATTGGCACGGCTTGGTTGGCCATATTCAGGGTTGTTTAGAGGATGTTGTATTAGGGTAGCAAGGCACGTATGTCTGCATTTAAGTGAAGCGCAAGCTGAGGTCACGCAGAGACGTCCTTCGTATCATTACACACGAAGGGCATCGCCGCGCCCTTTTGGCCATGGGCATACATCTCGCGTTCAAGCATGATCGGGAAGGTTTGTTGATGGAGTGTGGCTGGGTATCGGTAGTGCTCAGTCCGAAGCTGACGCTGGAGGCTCGTTTCGTCGTTAGCGTAGACATAACCGACCCAAACTTCCTCAGATTACTGCCTTCCTCCTCTTCTTTGCTCACAATGTTGCCATCGAAACGATCTCCAAGCTGCGCCCTCGAACTCATTGAGACACAAGCCATCTGTGACAAGATGGTCGGCTCAGCCTCCAATACGTCGTGCGCAGCATGGAGATGCCGCAAAAGGCAGCAACAAGCGAACGCCTCCTGCGGCGGCGTTATTATTTTTAGCGCAACCTCCCGCAACAGCACGACGGCACGATGGCCTGCAAACATGCGAAAGAACAGCATGAGACCGGTCCGCTCTCTCTATCCTTCGTTCGCACCTCCTTAGGACATGTTTGCTGTGCGAACCCTTTTGCGCATTCATCATCATACTTGAGGCCTGATCCAACGGCAACACCCGAGTCGTGGAGGCTCAGCACCCCACGAGGTCCGACTCGTAAAGCTTGCTCCGTACCGACCAGCCCACCGGTGAGCAGCTGCAACGCTTGTCTCCACAACATCTGCCCCAGCCAGGAACCACAGAGCTAGAGTTGCCAGTCAGAGTGGTCGGCTGCCGTTCAGGCCCCCAAATTGTGACGTCCAAGCGGAAAAGAGGTGGCATGGGGTGAGGCTGAAGCTCGGGACTCGCACAAATCGCACCCCTCAGCCGCGGGGTGTCACATATGTTGTGCGATTCGACCTCGTGCGCCTGTTCCTGCGTTGCCTTGGTCCTCTTTTTGAATGTGTAATTTGTACCTCAGGACGCGTAAGTCGTCGCGCCTGGCAAACGTATAGTTTCGCGTTAGGCAGCGGTCTCGCGCATGACACTGAGACTCTCGGCGAGATGGTGGACTCCCCCGCGGACAACGTTCCTACAGCTCTTCGCGCCGGCTCACCAGCAGTGAGCTCGCAAGCTCGGCCTCCACTTGCACGAAAAAACACCTCTGGTGGATCGGATCGCTTGTCACAGTTGTTTCCGTCTCGGCCATCTTCAGTCGTTTCGATATCTCCTCCAACAACCACAACCCAGTCACGAAGGACGTCCTTACCGTCGCCCCTAGCGCCAGCAGCGGAGCCATCGTACCGCATTCCCCGCGCTCCAGCGCCACCCTCATTTGCAGAGGATACATCATACAACCCTGCGTCTAATGTGTCCAATCTGCATGATGCTTCGAACGCCGGTGGAAAACGACGGCTACTGAGTCGCCTAACTTCTCTAAGCCGTGGAGAATCACGAGGAGGGAGGTACAATAAGCTGGAGGATGAGGAATCGGGACCTGGAAAGAGGAGATTGAGAGGTGTCGAGGAAGAAGAGGAGGCCATAGGCTATGATCTAAGTGGCTATGAGGGCCTGCCCATGAAGAAGTTCGAGCCGCAGAAGAGGGTGGGAAGACCGACGATCGGTCTGGAACAAGAACAAGACTTCGACGAAGCAGGTTATGCAGCCGAATACCAAAGACTGGAAGCACAGCTGGGGTCCGGCATGAATTCGATCGTAGAGAAACCATTTACGCATAACCCAGTCGCACCCCTGCAAACAGGAAGCCCGAATCATCGACGCGGATTATCCAATACCGAAGTCGTATGTGCGAATGCTGCTGTGGAAGCACAGAAGGAAGCAGAAAAGATGGGGCGTGTTGTCGCTATTGCAGACATTCCTGTTGACATCAGCGACTTTCACGCAGGCTCTGACTTTGACTCCGCCAGCATTCTGACTGCGGACACAGGGCTGGGCAAGGGTCAAAGTGGAAAGAGTTACTTCTTCCCAGACGACCCAGAGCAGCCATCGTGGCGGCCATTCTCCATGGGTCGACCATGGCTCTCAATGTTGATCTTCATCGCACTCGCGCTCGCCGGCCTGCAAGAATTTCTCTGCCAGCTATCCCTGAAGAGAGTCAGAGATGACCCAGAGGGCGGCCTCGTTACCTTTAATAAACCTGGCGAACTCTCCATCACGAAATTCTTTACCTGGAAATATGCGCCCATCATGACCTTTGTGTTCTACGGTATACTATGGCAGATGACTGACTTCGAGGTCAAACGATTAGAACCATACTACCAGCTATCGAAAAAGACTGGCGCAACAGCTGGCGAGTCCTTGAACATGGACTACTTGACGTTCATGAGTTGGCTGGTGCCTCTGAGGGCTTTGCATCATAAGCAGTACGCGGTCATCTACAGCTCTGTGAGCACGCTGGTAGCTAGCAGTCTCGTTCCGGTCTTACAGTCTGCATCGATCGTCACCTTTCCACCCAAGAGCGAACGCAATGATGACCAGCAAAAGTCTGTAAGGATCGATCCACCATGGTCACGCGCAGTCTCAGCATGCTTGATGTTCGTCGCTCTTTCTGGTGCTGCACTTATGTACGCCATGCGACGTAAAAGTGGTCTGCAGTCCGATCCCCAGGGTATCGCCGGCATCGCCGCCATGGCTGTTGGCAGTCATGTTCTGGAGGAGTTCCGTGGACTCGACACGGCGTCTCTAGCTACGATACACAAGCAGCTGCGACATCGTCGATACATCCTGCACAAGAGCTCGCTGTGGCAGGGCGAGTTCATTCGCAACAACGCAGAAAAGGTACACGAGCATAGTACTGACCCAAGACCGCTCATGCTACGAAAGCGTCTCGGCGTACTATTTATAGCGTTCATGGTCGCCGTTACAGGAGCCATTCCGGTCTTCATGTTCGTCAACGGTGCTGGAATTGTGACTGAAAAGGTGCCTTTTCTCTTGACCGCACTCGCTACTATAATCCGCATCCTCTGGAATACATTGAACTGCGACGTCCGCATGATTCAACCATTCTGGATCCTTGCTCAACGCCACGCACCAGCGAAAACCCTCACGCTGGACTATGCCGGCACCAATCCTCTTCTACTTCCATTCAAAGCCATGTTCAACCGCCACTTTCTCGTCATGCTCGTCGCATTTGGATCTATCTTCGCCGAAATTCTCACAGTCTGCGTCTCCAGCCTCAGCGTCGACGGCAAGAAATTCATCCCGGGCCAAGGCGACGACGACCCTCTTGATAGTGGCGATCTCGATCGACACGACACAGAGCAGACCTTCCGCTCGTTTTGGGCCTCTTTCATCCTTAGCATAGCAATCATGATGTACCTTATCGCCATCGCACTCCTCACATACGTCAAGCGCTCGCACAAGTTCATGCCGCGCCAGATTGGGTCGATTGCATCTGTCCTGGCTTTCATCAATCAGAGTCACATGCTGCTCGACTTCGTAGGCACAGAGAAGTTCGACTCGAGCAGGATGACGAAGCATTTGGAGAAGGGCAGAAAGACGTTTGCGCTGGGGTGGGTTAGTGGCAGGGATGGGCAGGATCATTTGGCGATTGATCAGGAGGAGATATTGGCGGAGTATAAGTATGGAGTGGATTGGAGAGAGACGCGGATTCTGGGACATCAGGTTGGGGCTTGGGAGCATTTGTGAGATGGAGGCCATCAGGGGTTTTGTTGTTGTTTGATAGTGTTGGGAGCCATAGTTGACGTACTGTATACTGGTGTTGGATCCGAGCGTTCTGAGGCAGGATCCGCGACACGTCAC
>QVXC01000426.1:0-29384 GCA_003501895.1 Phaeosphaeria sp. A1 3.1a | reverse complement strand
CACAACCAGGATGAGTAAGCAGGTGACTAACAGAGTCACGTGAAATGTAGTTCACAGTGTACCGTGTGAACTGAGGTGCCAGGCTGACATATGAGATGTGAGAAAATGTACCGCATCTGGCGGGTTGTAAATGTATTTTAGAATGTACATTCACTGTTTGCGGCTTCAATTTTTGTTGATCTGATAATCACGGCTTTGCATTCATGTTTTGTATTATGTGATGTGACAGGTTTGGAAGTAATATTTCAGATGTGCCCCTTCGTCATTCATGTTCGAGCAAAGGTGGTACGCACTGCCTGGATTTGATAGTAGATTGATGAGTTGGTGGGACGATTGTATGAGTAGTCTCAAAACCTCGATGTTGCTACAGCAAATATTATCTTACTCTTACTCCTGTTGTTCTTGCCTCTGCTCCTCCACCTCTGCCCAAGGGTGGTCCTTTCGTGAAACCTATGGATGGGAGAAGTAGATCCTGAGCTTAGCTTGGAACCTCTACAGAAGTAGAGCCTAATTATAACACGTGCCTTATGTCACTGTCCACTGACGCCTGCATGTGTTCAATGGGTCGAGCTGGATACGTTGTGGTCGCAGCCGTCGACGTGTCTAGGACGTGTCTAGACGTGCAGAAGAATCGTCATTCATCTACCGAACCTCGACTGCTTGTTTAAGAAAATTGGAACCTGAACCTTTGTAAATGATCACATTTGAGCCAACGTGAAAGCGCCGCGAAGCCGGAATTAGACGACACTGTCGAAGCAGAACGCACACACAATTCGACCAACGGCAAGTCAACCGATCTCCATGTGTTCACATGTCCCTGAATTTACACTCGGTCGCATAATCAAGTTCCATGTCGACTCACGAACATCTTCTCTCCGACTCGGCTTGATCTCTCACCGATAGCAAACCCGGCCAGACCATACTAGAATCCACGAAAGGTAAGCGCTAGCCCGCTTGCGGCTCATTGAGCGAGCAAATCCTTGTACACGCGTACACGTGAAGCTACTACGGTTGAGATAAGCGTCTTACAAAGGACACTACCGAATAATCATGCCTGTTGTGTGTAGTCTAGGCCTATAGTGCGTCAGATTTCATACCTGACTTCTGCCTGGATTCAGTTGGTTGGTCCGGGACGATGATGGGCACTGTGCCACATGCCGGCCAGTGTCATAGGCAAGCGCGGGAGGTATATTAGACGTACTGGTCTCCTCGTGTTTTGAACAACATCGAGAATCTGCAACACTCTGTGACTTGGTGTTGAAAGGTTCCCAATAACATTCTCATTGACCAGTCCTGCCATCAGTGCGACTACATTACAGTTCCACACCCACCATGTCCGCACAGTGCTCCTCTGAGTGCATCAAGGTACTGCTCCTCTACCATACAAACGCAAATCATCTCGCAGGGCAGTTGCTAATGATCTATCGCAGGGCTCGATCCACTCTGGCCTCCCCACCGGCACCGAAGAACTTGTTCATGGCCTAAACACCTATATCGTCGGCAACCGCACTGCACCACGTGGCATCATCGTCGTCTACTCTGACATCTTCGGCCTCGGGCTGCCCAACAACAAACTCATCGCAGACGCTTATGGCGCCTCAGGCGAGTACCTAGTCTACTTGCCCGACTTCTTCAAAGGGGATCCAGTAGGGCTCAGCGTTGCTGATGCCTTGCTTCCCGTCGATGCAGCGAAGCAGTCTACCTTTTCGAAGTACACCGGTATTCTGGCGAGCATGCCTAGCTTTTTGATGTGGCGTTCACGCCACAAGCATGCAGACACGGAAGCAGTGTGCAACGACTTCCTAGGAAAGTTGCGCCGCGCGACGCCAAAGGAGAAGAAGATCGGGATGGTCGGATTTTGCTGGGGCGGTCGGTATGCACTTCGCGCTGCCCTGTCGACCAATGCGATTGATATCGACGGCACACGTACACCCCTCATCGATGCAGTCGTCGCGCTGCATCCGAGTAACCTTGTGCTGCCGGACGATGTGAGCGGACTGATGGTGCCGGTAAGCTATGGATGGGGAGTGGAAGATTTTGCGGTTAGCTTCAAGCAGAAGGCGGAGGTTGAGGGTATACATGAGAAGGAGAGGAAGCAGGGGAAAGAGGTGCCGGAGATGAAGCATGTGGCGTATAAACCTGGAAGGCATGGGTTCGCGGTGAGGGGAAATCCGGATGATCCGCAGGAGAGAAAGTGCTTGGAGGATTCGGAGGAGCAGGCTTTGGAGTGGATGGGGAGGTGGCTGTAGAGAGTAAGAGCTGGAGGCATTGAAAGCAATGTATTATTAAATCTTTCCTATTTGAACACGAATCTCAAAGGCCGGTATGAGAGCTGTCTACATACAGTCGAAGTGTTTGAGGGCTCTGTGTGTTGCAGAAATCTTGAGTCATTGTACACTTTAGGTTTGTGTGACGAGCAGATGGAAGACTTCACCGAAAATGGAAAAGGTCAACAATGTGTCCACCGAAACACACAAACAGACACTGATGTCGCCATACCCGTACAACAATCGTGGGCTGACTGCATCACACCCTGCATGGGTCTCGTCCAATGACACATCGCGTCACATGAGCCTTCGCGCGGAGATAGGAAATTGTGTTCGGAGTTTAGTACGCGACTTAGATGTTGTACAAAGCGCGATAAGGCTTTCACCATCGTTTCTGTGTTCACTAGAGTCCTTTCGGGATTCGTTGATGTCTTTCGTACATCAAATCTGTGCTTGGGCGTGAAAGTGATGAACTTGGCAGTAGATGGTACGGAGGTATATAATTGCTACGATCATATACGTGAGATAGAGAGCACGATCATCGACCTATAGCAATTGAAAGTCTCTGATCATCTTCAAAATTTAAAATCCTCCAATTAGCATAGTAGCAACAATATGGACCCATCGAATCTTTTTCGCGTAGACAGCATGGTCGCTGTCGTGACTGGTGGAGCAACAGGTAATTTGGATCCCTAATGTCATTTCCCACTGCTAAGAGATGCGATCCTAGGCATCGGTCTCATGGTATCTCGCTCCCTCTTGGCCGCAGGCGCATCGAAAGTGTACATTCTGGGTCGTCGTCAAGCCTCTCTTGACAATGCTTGCTCTGCGAACCCAGGGCTTACTTCGATCAAATGCGACATCACATCCAAAGACTCCTTGCAAGCCGCAGTCGACCAGATTACCCGTGAGACTGGGTACATCAATCTTCTTGTTGCGAACTCCGGTGTTCTTGGTCCTCTAGCGACGTTCAATGCAAAGCAAAGCATCAGCCAGATGCGCAAGCAGATGTTCGAAGACACTAGCATGGATGACTTTAATGAGGTTTTCATGGTAAATACCACGGCTACACTCTTCACCATACTCGCATTTCTCGAGTTGCTCGACGCTGGAAATACCAACGCGGTTCAAAAGGCTGGTTTTGGTGCACCGCTCAAGCAAGGTAGTAAAGTGCCCTCGATACAGAGCCAAGTCATTGTAACAAGCAGTGTTGGTGCTTTTCTCAGGGACTGGGCGTGTGCGCCGGCGTATACGGGCAGCAAAAGTGCCATCTTGGCTTTGGTGAAGCATGCAGCATCCGGACTAGCTGCACATGGGATTCGGGTGAATGCTCTAGCACCAGGATGTATGAGTTGCACGGCTTAATTATTCGAAGCACCCAGATACTGACGAGAATTTGGTAGTCTTCCCCTCAGAAATGGCGGACCAACTCATCGCTGGCCGCGATCCAGAAAGCGAAGCGTACACGGACCCTCAATTCATCCCTGCCAGACGTTTTGGTGGAGAAGAGGAGATGGGCGGAACTGTAGTATACCTAGCAAGTCGAGCCGGAGCCTTTTGTAACGGACTCGTCTTGCTGAACGACGGAGGAAGGCTGTGTGTTACGCAAGGCACATACTAGGCATCGAATATGCGAGTTGGTTTGCCATTACTCTTGGCTGACGGTATGAGGTTGAGATGTGCAGCTCGTGTCAACGGTGGATCATTGTAGATCAAGTCAATTCCGTTTGGCCTCATAAATTCATCTCTCAATACGTCCATCATGTCCCAGGGGTACCCTACGAGTTCTCGATATCCGCTAAATGATGGAGAGAATTTGATCTCAATACATTGAAGCGGTGCTGAGCCAATGACAGCCGCAGAGATAAGCTCATGGAGCCAATCACGATCGGTCGGCTTGAAATCTGCCCAGCATTCGTGCCTCAACTGGTACGCTTCGAAATTCCAGACAAAGGTCTTGAGGCTTGGACCAAACAAATTGCTATACTGATCGTAATATTGCAGTTGACGTGGCATGTTCCACCTCGAAAGTTGGAGGAACTCGAGCCGTGGGAAGAGTGTTGCATTGAAGATGCGCTCGTTGAAGTGAGAAGGAAAATAACCAAGCGTGACATGTGTCAAAGTATGTTTGTGCACAAGAAGCCAGGGCTCAAAGTCGCAATGATCAAGGGGTAAAGAGCTGTTGAACATGCTACCACACTCAAAATGTGTCAAGAGGGCGGGCCATTGAATGATGGTATCCATGGCTTTTAGAGGCAATGAAGGATTCGCCAAGCGCAGCTGCGTGAAGGAAGCCTTACGCCTGCCCTGTGCATAATATTGATTTAGCTCGTTCCCTGGTTTTGCGCTCGCTTCACTTACCTCGAGATCAAATTCCACAAACTCGGTGAAACGCTGCGACATCCCTGCGACCTCCAGGATCTTCAAACTTGGAACATTGAGAAGATGAAGCGCGTTGTTGACGTAAGCAGATGTACTCCGTCCTCCATTTAAGGTGAGATGCTCGAGCTCCGTCATATTCGTCCTGACCTTGCGCATCAAATCCCAGAACTGTGTCCGGCATTCATCTACCATGCCAGATCGATGATTCTCGAAGTCCAGATCGCCATCCAGTAGCAGTCTCTTCGTTCTCCGCAAACAAGTTGCGAGATATAGTGCGACCGCGAAGCCACGCGACCGAATTGTCCAATGGGTACTTTTAGAGAAGTAAATACGTAAAGATCTGCTTGCGTAAGCTATTTGATCATTATTCATGGCAGACCATGAAAGCACTTCTCAAGAGACCAACGACCGAGGCCATCGGATTATCTGCGATATTGTACTTGGTGTTTCGTTTACAAGCAAGCTTACCTGCAATAATCTCGAAGCTCGGGGCGTTCATTCAACGTGCGATGGAGCTTGATAACAGCCGATGAAGGCGGCACTACACTTTGCGAGGAATGAAAATTGATGGTGTGATAGAGCAGTGGATGCGCAATGCAGTAAAGCCTGAAGCTTGCTTGGCACAATATTCTGATGCATTGTCGGTTGTGCTGAACGTCGAAAGGGCTTGTGTCCAAAAGTAGTGCTCTCGCAGCAGTTCCAAGCTTAGTTGGAGCTATATGGGACGCAGATTCTACGATTGGATGCAACAGTTCATCGGGAAGCTGGAGAAGCCGAGATTGGTTCTGCGATGAGCCACTGCACATTTTCATGTTTTCGTGAAAAGTAGAGCGTAACGAAGCTTGAGGTTCGACTTGAATTGAAGAATGTACCAGAGCGACAGATCAATTTTAGAAGGTCAGCGAGTAGCTGAATATGTGTGGTACAGGTGAGCTCTTTTTGGAGGTTCCACGTTTGGAGCGGCGTGGTACCCATAATAGCCCCCAGGCGTCCGACCCCACCGTTTGGATCTGGGTACTGACCTATTTATAGTCCAAAGCAACATGTCAGGTCCGATCATAGATCTCAAACAATATCCTCGACTCTTTGCAGATATTCGTGCCCAATATGCCATCTTGCTGCGAACCACTTCAATACCTTGATGTACGCTTCAACCTCTCCTGTTTGAACCACTTCATCATGGTCAACAAAGGCTCGTGTCTCCAACACAGCAAGGCCAGCGCGCATAACGCTGCACAGGCCGGCGAACGTCATTCTTGACATCAATGCTTCGGACTTGACGAGCTGCACTGCAATGCGCACCATTTCCCATGACATGGTTCGGGAGAAGTTCAGCGCTATCAACGCTTTTGAGTATTCGGGCGATGGATTCTCGGGTAGTTGTCCACACAGGCGAGCGTTTCGAAGATACTGGATTTGGGTAGACTGGAGAAGTATGTGGGAACTTTGGACGCGTCAGTATCTGTAGACACTGTATTCCAGCTCGGATATTACCAAAATGTCATGGGTGCTGCATCACAATGCAGCAAAAACAGCGCATCCGGAGAATCCGGCTTTACTATCAGCATGGAAATGCATCGGTTCACAACAGTGTCAGCGTTATCATAGGATTGCGCAGGATCCAAGGCTTGCTGCCGACTGTGGACATACTCGAGAGCGTGTCCAGCAGCTATGGCAGCTCCAGTCCGAATGAAAACCTTTCGGGGAGAGGTTGCAGATTGCCGTGATGAAAGCGGAGGGAAACTCTGCCCCAAAGTCTTACGCAATGCCATGCTTATTGCATGGGTGGAAGAGAGAGAAAGCGGCAGGCAATTTGCGGTCATCGAAAGTGGTAATTGACTGGTCCAAAATGATCAATGTACGCAGCTAGCTGCAAGTAAGACATTGGAACTAACCGATCAAGCATGGCAGCACTTGCTTTGAGCCATTTCAAGGAACTCTCAAGCTCCAGATCTTGCGTTTGACCTGCTTCCAATTCAAGGAACTGCAAGGTGGCGGTGCAGCTCCCCACTGTCTGAAAGGACTGCTGTCTAAGACCGTGTCCCAACTCATATACTGCAAGAATGAGACCATTCTGGAGCACACTCAGCTCCAGTTTGGTCGCGCCCTGTAACAAAGCATGGATCTGCTTGAGCGTCGTGTAAAGCTCACTTGTACCCATCTGCTCCTGGGGCGAGCACGGCTTGCGCAACACAAGCCAGAGCGACAACCAGAGGAATGGGTCTCTTGGCACTTCCTGCGTATTCAGAGGCCCTGTGACTTTGTAATCACAATTGCTCAGGAGATGGTCTTGTACAATGATTGGACACCACTGTTGTATACTCGGGCCAAACTCCGTGAACGACTGTTGTATACTGAACCCGACCGAGGAAAGAATATCCGACACTAGATCAAAGAGATCGTTGGTTAAATCAGGATGATGTGGCGCTTCAATGCAGGCCCTGACTGCCTGTAGGAGCTCGGAAGCGCCATAAGTTGATAGGTCTGCGTGTCCACACGGCTTGTGGCAGATAAGCGGCTCGGCACCAAGTGCACCAAGATATACTGGAGGTGTGTAGTCACAGATCTGGTTCTTGCTATTCTTGGTCAGTTCATATCTTGTTACTCGTGCTCAACGAAGAATAGTTTCCGGCTCGAAGGGGTCTTAGTCTTACGCAGAGCAGCGTTCACATCTAGGGAGCATGCGATCGCATTTCTGTTTTCGGCTCCTGCAATGCGCGCATACATTTGACGCTTTTTGGATGAGTGGTATCATTGTGCGCAACGACGTTCACAGGACCTTCAGCGGCGAGCTAGTCTGACAGACGTAGGCAACGGCCGGTGCATATGCGTGCACGGTGTGAGACGCACACTCGGGTCAGATCCATCTTAAGTAATGCAAAAGGTTGCTGACAAGGCGATACTCTCAGCAACCCTCATAGGCAGTGTTCGAAGCCGTGATGGAGTGGGAGACAGGAGAGGCCGAAGATCTATGATAGATCAGGCTAGATCATAGCTTCGGCATCTTAGCGGCGGCCGATGCATCTTTTAGCCTGGACTCTCCGCAGTCCCATCTTCGGCTTCTCAGAATGCGAAACCCAATCACATCGATCACCGGCGACTCGTACTGAATCCTGACCCCGTACATCCTGAAATTGGCGAGAACCGATCTCATTATTGTGAAAAGTCCATTCTAATGATTACTACTCACTTAATCATGCTGATAGGCTTGATAGTGGACTCCTACTGATTGTCGGTGGCAACAGAGGGTCTTGGTCACTGAGATCGTCGCTTCGATGATGGATCGTATAAAGCCCTCGAGCTCAGCTTGCTGAGCGTCCCATCGGCTGCCCTCAACTTTGCCTTGACCGCCTCAAAACCTCAGAATGCACTCCGCTCCCACGCCCAATTTTTTGACACGCGATCGTGGAAGTAGCCGCGGGATGTTTCGCCGCTTTTACGACAGTACATGCACACTGATGGGCTCCTTGACCAAAAATCCATGACGAAGATCTTGTATGTCCCAGGAAGAGGACGTGGCAGGGCATTTTTTTTTTCAAGACGTCGACGATAAGAATTAACAATCGCGCGAGACACCGAAAGGGGTGACAAAGGAGCGAAAGGGTCGACAGACTCATTACTAGATCGGCTCGCGCACTCGCTGCATATAACGACATACCCAAGAATTTACTGCGCGAGGCGGCGGGTACATCCATGCGACACGGCCTCGAACATTCAGCCCTCTAGCCAAGTGGTTCTTGCACATGCCCACAAGCATCTTCACGATTTATCGTAAAATGATTCGCGCGATAATGTATCAGGCGGACAGGGTGCAAAGCCACGTCCAGACCAAAAGCACGTTCGTCCAGGTGCTTCCTGGCAAGGCTGTGGTCCTCCAGCAGTAGCTTCAGTTTGTTCGGCTCTCCAGCCAATGCTATTCGGGTAGGAAGACCGTTTTCAGCGGCATGCATACCAAAAGACCACGGCACGCCTAACTGTGAGGTAGGTGGAGTCTCATCGGCGGTACTGTAGCTGGTGAGTAAGCGACGAAAATTTTAGATAATGCGCCTCCAACCCACCATTGGTGCACGTTATGCTCGCGGAAGCGAAAGGATTCTTCGTCGCAGTACCCTATTGGTCTGACTCAAGACCTACGGAACATGCCTTGGAGACCGTCATTCAGCGACTCGACCAAGATGTGGTAGCTTCAGCTGCAGGCTCATCCCTACGCACTTGGGAAAGCAATCTGACACGAACATGGCTCAGCAGTGGCCAACGGATACCCGACCCAGGAAAGCTTCCCGATTGACGCTTCGAGATACAAAACCTTGTCGAAGACTCACCATCGATTCGGTTTCCTCTGGTTAGAAGTCAAGAATTCAGCATGGAACCCAGGTGGACGTCGTGTTATATGATTGCGCAACTTCTCTTCGGTCTTGTCGTTGCTCAACTCCCGACGCAGTGGAGGCCTTCGGACGTTGTCACATACTTCTGCGCCAGATGGTATCGTAAGTGGCATCTACTTCCAACAATGCCTATGACAAATCCATTGACTTCACGTATCACTCTCCAGATCAAGGTAACTCACTGCACTTGCTGACTTCTTTTCTCTGTACTCAGACTATGCACAGCGATTGTGAAGAACGACATTCTGTACCTTTACGGTGGGATAGAAACTTTCAATGTGCCGAACCTTACGGTGAAGTCTCAAAATAATACGCTGGGTTACAGTAAGTCCTGTTCAATATAGAGCTGGCGGGCTGATGGTAAACTTGCCTATAGTCATGTCATGCTTATCTGATTGCAGATCCTTTTCTTCTTGAAGTTGATCTTAGAGAGTCATGGGATTGGAAGACCAACATCTCCTGGACCGCGCTCGAGGTGAACAGCAATCCCGCCACTGGGGACTATGTTCGACACGCAATGACCAATGGTGCTATGTATCACGGCCCGTACAACAGTGCCGAGATATATACGTACAGCGGCACCACCTTTCGTGGCAACGAATCCTTTCTAAACTCGGATAAGGTGTACGCCAATGCGTACCCCCTTTTCTCATTCAACAACGACACACAAACGTGGAGCCAATATGATCTGAAACAGACTACAACTCCCAGTCATGGTCTCTCCGCTGAAGCTCCTGACCAAGGTCTAGCGTTCTATCTCAGTGGACAAGAAGACAATGGGACACAACCTTACACAAGGCGAGTCTCCGATGTACGAAGTATATATGTGAGACGTTGCTGATTCCTACATCCTGGCTTTTAGAACCGTCGGCGATAGCTCTACATTGCTCAACGGTATGATGGTCATCGATTTAGTTCAAAAGACAGCAAGGAATATCACTATCACAATGAGGGATCCACAGCCACGTATCGGAGGTGCATTACAGTATCTTCCTGCGGTAGGAGGAAATGGAGTGTTGATCGCATTGGGTGGCAGAGTTTATGACGGAATACACAGACCAACGTCACAGGATACCGGCCGTCTGATCACCTTTGACACCGTCGACATTTTTGACATTGAGTCATACCTCAACAATCCCTCCACCAATGGCACATGGTATCAGCAGAGAACCTACGGCGATATCCCGCCACCTCGTATCGATAGCTGTATGGTGGTCGGCTCAGCACCTGATGGTTCATCGCACAATATCTACATGTTCGGAGGCTGGAATCCAACTCTACCAAACACGTGGTATGACGAGGTATATGTACTGTCTCTGCCAACTTTCACCTGGGTGAAGATGTACTATGCCGAAAGTCCGCGTTATGGCCACACTTGTCATGCTGTGGGACGCCAGATGATAACTACTGGAGGACACAACATCCGTCGCAATGTCACGGATTATTGCGACTGGGAATTACATGGTATTGCGGTCCTCGACATGCCTTCCATGACTTGGGGCAGCGTGTATAACGCCACCTACGGAGAGTACGAAGTCAGCACAGATGTGGTCAAGAAGATTGGAGGAACTGCTCGAGGCGGCGATGCGCGACAAATACCGGACGGGGGATGGAGCTCGCCTGAAGTCGGAACCCTTATGACCACGAAACGGATCTACTCCAATCTCAATGGAACAGTCGATGTGATTCGTCCACAGAAGTCGGGCCCTGACTTGAAGAAACGAACCGCCATAATTGCTGGCGTGACCGTACCAATCGCCATTCTCTTCCTCGTGGCTATATGGCTTGCGCTTCGCTGCCGCCAACGCTGTGCTCGCCATAATAGCCCTAAGGAACTGCCAGCCGATCATGGCACGCACGCACGACCTGTGGAGATTGATGAGAAGGTCAAGTATGAGCTCACGCCGGATGAGAAACGCATCTACGAGATGAATGGGGAAGAGTGGCGACACGAGGCTGCGGATACTTTAGTTCGGGTGGAGGCTGATCGAGCGAATGTTGCGCAGCCGGAAGCTATCGAACTACCGGCGACAAACGTCGGTAAGGATGGAAGATGGGGAGTGCCATTGATCAATATGCAAGCTGCGTCACGAAGGGGGAGTGCAGTGCCTGCGACACCTGCTTCTGATAAGGTCAGGAAGGGGAGTAAGGATCCTGGTGTGCATGCATCATGTTTAAATTAGTAAGAGAGTGGTTGGCATTTAGGCGGTGTCCAGATTACACGTGCAATTGAATGAGATCGCCTGAGAATTCTTCTGACGAACAATGACTGTCTACCATTCGCGGAGAAGGGGCAGCAAGAGCCATAGCATGTTACCTCACGTTCCCTTCTTGCCCTTCTTCTTGGAGGTAGTAGTCTTGGGACCTCAGGTAGACTCATCAGCGGTAGTTGCGATCGTGAACTCTGGCTCTGGCGTCTGAACTGTCTCATCGGCTTCACTCAATGCATCTTGAGGCGCTACGTCGGGCGCAGAGGAATCCGATCGTCCCTGACGAAGGGCCACATTTATCGGACCTTCGGCTTGTCAGCGTATCTCTCGTGTAGGGCGCTCTACACCCGCATGCTACATTGAAGTTGAAACGTACCTTGCGCAGCTCGCACGATGAAAGTCTTGCACGTCTCCAAGCCTTGAGTCAGCACATTCAGCTGGTGAGCCAACGACTTGCGCTCATAACGGTTTTCTTCCGACTCTCCCGCAACGCTCTCCACCACATCATCCGCGAGGTATGCGATCTTGGTCGGAGCAAGAATATCGTTGAGTTTGGCGACGATGTTCTTCTCGACAGCTTCGACAGCAATGTCGTCGAGAAAGCGCTTGTAGGCGACCTTATCAGGTTAGTATATCATGGAATGATTTACGTTTGACTCGTTGCAAAACGTATGTACCTTGTAGTAAGCCTGCATGCAATCCAAGGCCTCAGAACAAGCGTGTTTGTTCAGATCAGGATCGTTCTTCTCCATCAATGCCTCCAATAGTGGGCGGAAATCGGAAACGTATTGATTCGATCTGATCAAGGTATCATTGACGTTGAATGTGTCTTTGATGGTCTCAATGAAGTCGGCCCTCATCCTATCCTTCTTGACTTTCTGCACCGCGTCCACGAAGTCTTGATTGTACGTGATCGGATGACCTCGCTGGTGAGGAGCGAGCAAGTCTGTAGTCTTCTCCTTGACGTCTTTGACAATGTTCTGAAAGAAAGGTTCGACCAAAGTATGGAAGAGCGTGTCACCAGTGGCGTCGTCGGCGAGATGAGCCACGAGATGCTTAAGGAAGACCTTCACAGCACTTGCAACCTGCTCAATATGAGATCTAGCAAGAGACTCCCAGGCTTGTGACTGTTCGAGAAATAGATCAGATATAATCATTGGGTGGAAGGTACCAGGAAGTTCGCGTCCCCGAGTGCGCTTCATGAGGCTCTCGATACGGTCCAGATACGCAGATCGGGTGATAGTCTCGACCTCCAAGTCCGATTCGTCCTCGAGTGGTGCGCTCGATGAGTCGGTGATGATGAAGTGGTGGCCTTCACGAGCCATGTCCTCGGCGAAAGACTGGTTCATGTTCTGCACGACCGCACGAATGCGCTTCTGGTATCCAGCATCAGTCTTCGCATCGCCGAAGAAGTCATGGTTGTAAGTTCCATCTACGGCGGCTTTGATGAGAGTCTGACAAGTCTGACCAAGGTTAAGCAGATAGAGTCGCTGTTCCCCGATCGTGGCCCGAGGTTCGCCCAGTTTTCGCAACTGAGACTGACACTCGGTACATTTGGCTTTGATGTCGTCGATGAGACTTGGGAGCTCTGCGGCGATTTGACCGAGCAGCAGCTTGCTGAGACGCTCTCGTAGTTGTGCGATACCAAGGATGTTGCCAGGAAGTGATGGCCATGATCCCTCAGAGAAGAAACGCTGCTCCTCTTCGTCGCGCTTGCGAAGGGACCACGAACCTGTTTCTGAGTCCATGTTTCGGAGAACGTGCCATCCCAGACGAAACTCGACATCAAGGTTCTGGGCGAGTTTGATGTACATGGTCTCGCTCCCTGATCCCTTCACTAGGGTATCAGGCTTCGTGATGACTCCGAGAGTACGAGTGCCGGTCTTGTCAGCACTACGCGCGAGCTTCAGCACAACCTGGTTGGCGTAATCATTCTTGGCGGAGACGACGGCAAGAATGATACTTCGTGGTTCGGTCATGTAGGATCTGACAACGTCCTGGACAAGCTCGACATCAGCAGCAGACTGCTGTTTGGTCTCGGAATGAATGAGGCCAGGGAGGTCGACGATGGTAAGGTGGGGGCGATCAGGGCCAGAGATCTCAATCCGCAGGAGATCCTTGGAGAATGCTCGACCAAAGGTGCCAATTGCCATCGCCGTCTTAGCATTGTCGATGAGGGCTGGAATGGTATCGAAACTATCCAGAGTCTCTCGGAAGTTGCTCAGCGAAGCACGTTCCGCGTTGCTGCGAGCTTGATCGGGAACAATCGAGACGCTGACACCGACATTTGGCGTCTTGCGTAGGATCAATTCTGTCGGGAAACGTGTGCAGAGGTTGCTCTTGACCGGAAAGGAGACACCAGAGATGGCTTCGAGGACGGAACTCTTGCCGGAGGACTGATCTCCGCAGACGATGATTTGAGGGAGGGAAACGTAATGATCGATACCCTGCGAACGAAGACGATCGACAGAGTCGAGGAGGTCTAGCTGATCCTTCGAGCAAAGCCCGTCGAGGACGCTGTTGTCGAACGGTTTCATCACCATGGTGAGTGACGAGATGTGCCGGCAGCTTGTTCGATGTAAGAGGGATTTCAGGGTATATTATTGTCATGGTTTGAGTCTCTCTTACCTCAGTGGGCAACCTGCACCTCACCTTCAGCAAGATGCGACTACCTGCACTGCTAGCGCGGTTTACAGCAACTCAAGTATAATCACTGTTTGTAGCTTCACACAAGAGAACAGAAGTTAAATCCTACAATTTCTTTGTGCACTGATTGCACTCCCCACGACAATTATACTTGACGGCAGCTGGTATGCACCGACAAGATCACAGGAGCTTTAGGTGGGTGCCAGGTACGCGCAAGTCTAACAATGTGTCTATCCGCTAGCTCTGCTTCATCCCGGGCACCTCTTATATGATTCCATACGATGACCCGTTTCGGTCCGCTGCTACCGGCACCGGTCAGTTCATTCATGCAATCATATGCAGGTTGGCAACCTAGCCAACAAGGTCAGGACGGCATGCCGGCTTTCGTCTGTCGTGGCCCGCTGTACATACATTCTATCATGCATACTCATGTGTGAGTTGTGCCGTGCTGGAATATATTTTTAATAGTAGCATGCATACCATCCCAACCAAAGCAAGCAGAAATAGACGGTGTGGCGAACAGGGGCTGATGGAGGTACTCCACGACTTTTGGAGAGCGGAGAAGGGGAATCACCCATGCACTTCTAGGAATATCAAAACTAGGGGAACCCAATTGTTCAGATTTGCGGCGAGACTTCCAGAAACGGACAGGCCAATTACATGTTCCCCAAGCCTACAGGGCAAAAGTCTGCGCGAGCCCGAAGAAAAATGACCAGTCGCAGGTTACACAAGCATGCGTCTCGCCATCGTATCGGCACGAATGCGACTATCAGATTGCACTGGCTTGTTACACTGCTTTACCGATCCTCACATGCCCTGTGGTGCTCAGCCTGCACGAGAGCATACTGCCTTTGACGTGCGTTGCATGAATTAGTGGTCATACAACATACCATGTCTTCAAACGAACACTATGAGCAGACAGCTCCATAGGTCTTTCGTGAAGAGTTAGGTCACAAACTTGTGGGCGCCACTACAAGAAATAGTAACAGTCAAGCTGGCATTCATTGCAAATAACTACGCATCGCATCAACATCTTGTCCGTATCCCATCTTCAATGTTCAGAAGGATCGCTACATTGTAGCAAACAAAAAGAGTGGTCCCGCTTCCACCACAATTACAACTCATCATCAGGATTGACCCAAAACCACGGTTCCACCGCTTTGACATGCGACTGTGGCTCGATGAATCGCGCTATCTCTGCACTAACCCTACACTCGCCAATATCCCAACCCTGTCCAAGTGCACTGAGCACATCCATGTCATCGAACATCCTCGTAGTTGTTAGAGCCTTCAGCATGCGTCGCACGAAGTTTCCGACACTGCCGCTATTGTGTCCGCCATACAGTGCGGCATTGGCCGCCTCGTAGATAGCCGAGTTAATGGTGTACTTGCCATCACCGCTCGGCCCGGTGGCTTTGAGCATGGCACATGCGTAGATGTTGCGGTACTCTGCGAGATCCCATGGCAGGTGAGTCGCATAGAGGGTCTTGAAATCTGGTGCCCAGTCCTTGACGAGGAAAGCTGGGAGCGAAGCAAAGCCGATGCAGCGTGGGGCGGCCCGGCACTTGTCCCAGTCGATGATGCCAGTGACGTTGCCCTTTTCGTCGCAAAGGATGTTTTGAAAGTCAAGATCATCGTGGCGTAGGACGAATGTCTCCTTCTTATCACCGACCTTCTGGGACTTGCTGAAAGGAAGATTGGAAAGCATGGTTTTCATGATAAAGCGGCGACCATTGTTGATTTGACCTAACACATCTTCGCGGTGGGGCCAGTCCTTGTTCAAGGGATCCATGAAGTAGGACTTGCTTGTCTGATGGACAGGAGTGCGCTCGATGTTCTTCGGGGTAGACAGATCTTGTATGCTGAGCCGCACCATCTCATCAGTATCCTCCCAGTGAAAGGTAGGTCCTATCGTTGGGGTCTCGGCATCGTCATCGAAGTTCAGGGTTCCAGCGCAGTCGAATTCAAGTGTCTGCAGCTTGGCCATGCATGCGGCCAGTGATCGCAGAAAGTTCACGCGAATTTGCACCCGTGCTTCGTCCGGCAGCCCGGCATTTGTCTCGTCGTCTTCTTCAGAAAGTTAGCGTATACCATAATGCTTGGTGTAATGTCACTTACCACCGTCTTCGTCT
This sequence comes from Phaeosphaeria sp. A1 3.1a, assembly GCA_003501895.1. Lineage (NCBI taxonomy): Eukaryota > Fungi > Ascomycota > Dothideomycetes > Pleosporales > Phaeosphaeriaceae > Phaeosphaeria > Phaeosphaeria sp. A1 3.1a. The sequence goes on along the minus strand of QVXC01000426.1, from coordinate 13,362 downwards.
TGGTCGAACCAGATCTTGTTCGAAGAAATACCCTTGTTTGCCCGCATAGCGGTGTAAGGAGCACCAAGATCATTATCGAGGCTGTCATCGAAGCCGATGACTTCTGGGCATGGCATGTCCGTGTGTTTGCGAATGTACATCATTGTTCGGGCATCGTTTCGGAGCATATAAGCGTCGGAGTCCTGCCAACGCGCGGCTGTGCCTAAGGAAGGGATCTTGATGATGTATCGCTCGACAGAAGAACCGTCATCGACCTCCAGAAAGCGCACAATGCTGTTACCACCTCGAACACCGTCGGTGCATTGGATGTGTTCCATGGAAATCGCTTTTCCCGGCAAGTGCTGTAGCAATATGGTGCGGAACAACTCTTCTGGGATAGCTTCGAGAGGGACCCAATCGGCGTGTAGCACCTCGGGGTTAATGTAGTCATCATCTTCCTCCTCCTCATCATCTTCAGAAAAAGGTGGCTGATGCTCCGTCTCTTGCTCTTTGGAAATGTAGCCACGGTCTCCTGATAGAGGAGGCGATAGAACATCCGCTTGCTTATCATCTTTGCTTGACCCGACGGATTCCGTGGTAGCAGTTGTGCTGGCTACTTCCTCGGGGCGTGAAACCTCCGCACTATTGACACTTCCAGTGGACTCAAGCGCGCGACCATTCTGCACTTCAGGGTTATCGTCGCCCTTGGTAGTCTTCAAAACGCCACCATCCAGCTCAATCTCGGCCGGAGTTTCAATGATGGAGATAGAGCTGATGGGAGAAAGCGGTGCATCGATGCCGTCTGTCACCTGCATGTGATTGTTGGCGGGTACGACGAGCTTATCAATGGTGTCCTTCGCTGTCTTGGCTGGCTTCGCTATTTCATCCTGAACAGTGGTTGGACATTCCCGAATTGCGACATTAGAAGTTGCGGTGACTGTAACGGTGTGCGTGCACAACACAGGCTTGGCCGCTGTCCCATGGGTTCGCAGGATCAGTCTGTCTACAATCGTGGAGTTCGGCGGAGCTGGCGGCACCAATGGAAACAGGAGTTGGCGCTGTCGAGCGTGCTGATCGTGCTTTGGTCGCCTGAAGAGTTTCAGGACCTTGCGCGGGTTGAGCGCCGCCCAAGTGAGCGCCATCTTTGTTGTCGTGAGAATGTAGTTGAGGAGAAGCTCGAAGGTCCGTGGAGAAGGGTCGTAGTGGATGGAGAGGAGCTGGTGATAGGTCTCGGGCGCACTGTTGTTGCGTCATCATGTACATGCAATGGCCGTGAAAGAACCAAACGAACGCGAATCACGGGGAATGCTAGCCAACCACGAATTTTCACGATATGAAATGCGCCCAAGATCCTATATGAGCTATAACTTACCGTTGCAATCGACACGACAGACATTGACAGACTCCTGCTGCCTCAACTACTGCCTCAACGATCACCATCGCTGAACAATATGCCAAAGTTCGCACGAGACAGCGAAATTGACCTGCAAGAAGCCTACGACTCTGTTATCGACAAGAGCGCTGTGCTGATGCGCAATATACGAACCAAAGTCAACATGCGCAAGACGCACCATTGTGAAGACAGGGAGTGCGGTGGTGGAGCGCCAAAGGCAAGGTGCCTTACGGATTTACACATCGCTTTCTGCCTTGCACCCGTCGTGGATGAGGATCCTGACTCTCCCACTTTTGGAGAAGTTGTCATCCATGGCGAGCGTTTTGCAGTGCTGTCGCCCGAAGGTTGTGCTGAGCATCAATACACTGATGAATACAATCTCGATCTCAAAGATGCTCGCAATGGGCGCGCACATTGCGAAGTTCGATGGAAAGAGATTTTCGACTTGTTTAAGGCGGAACATTTCGCGGAAAAGAAGCGCGAAGCTGAGAGGGAAGCGTTCGAGCAAAAGCAGCAGGGAATGACGAAGCATCAGAGGAGGACCATGTTGGCGCGACGGGACAACGACGAATACAAACAACAACAGCAGCTTGAGGCTGCGAGAAAAGCAAGAAGCAAGCAACAATGCGAGGAAGACGAGGATTGCGATGTTTCGCAGCACGAAGCCGTTCCACCTGTTTTGAGAACGGTGATCAACTCGTCACCGGAAGTCGCTCCAAAATCCGACACCAAAATCAACGAACCAGACGAGCTAGCCCTTCGCATCGGCGCAGTGGCAGACGTCGACACCAATCTGGACTTCTCCCCGATGTGGCTTCACGATCAACTATTCCAACAGCATTCCGACCATCAATCGACCTCGAAGGACACGGTGGATTGGACGGATGTAACATTGACGCAACCCATACCGCCAGACATTCCTGTCCTCAGCGCCTCGTGGCTTCATAATCAACTCTTTCCAGAAGTCGATGCATCGCGCCCCAATTCACAACCCGGCCATGTCGTCACATCTTCCATGGAAGATGCAGACTCCACACAAGATGTGGCCACACCTTCGGGCTCATCGCTTAGGCGAAAAGAGACCAAGCAGCTCAAGAAGCAGAGAGCTACGCAGAATCGTGCTTTTGCTCGGACTATGGCCGAAGATATGGAAGCCCAAGAATCTCTGGACAGGACAACGAAGAAAGCTTCAACGAAGAAGACACAAGGTCGAATGGCCACTCCACGGTTCGCCTGATTTTCTCGTCTTCGGGAGTCGTTTATGGGGGGATTTGTAGATGCGCATAATGCGGAGAATCGAGCTTCGGATCAGGATGGACCGCATTGTGCCTTGTCAAATGGACGTGCCTGGTGGTGACATTCTCTGTACTGCCCCAGAAAGCTTACGCTAGCACGCGCTAGTGGCGAAGCCAATTGGAACAACTGCTCCGCAGGCTCCCAGCCACCTTTTACCACACCTCCAACTCTTTAGCTATGGACATCCCAAGATACTGAATGCAGAATTGTTCCGGAACGATTTCTTACTGTAGTAGTGCATGCGCATCGCCTGATCATTCTATCCCCTGTTCCTTCGTTTTCCCCCTCGCCCGAGTGACTAACCTGTGATCCTTCGCCAAATCGCGTAGAGCTTGACATAAAGCGGATTGGCGCTGCCCAGAAACCTGGAGAAGCGCGAGCTTGGATGATGGCGATCTCTCTGGAGCCCCGCAAACACGAATTGTTGTGATGACCGTTCCTGACGGTTCGGGCGAATGCACACCGGAGCCGTCTTGGCTGGCAGACACCCATGCTGCATGCAATGTATAAATTATCCTGGCCATGACGAAATGATTCTGCACGCCCCAGCTCGTCTCTCACAATTGTCAGGATGGGTATCACGTCGATTTCGTGCCAGTTGTTGCTAGCTGCTGCGACTGTTTCCGCCAAATGGATTGTTCCTGGAGCACGATGGAGAGACACCAAGGGAGACCTTGTGAACGCGCATGCCGGTGGTGTGACCGTTGATCAAGACACTGGGAAGTTCTTTCTCTTTGGAGAGTACAAAACCGAAGGTCGGGTAGAGGGAGGTGGAATTGCTGTGTACAGCTCAGACGACCTCGTTACATGGGAGCCACATGGTCTTGCTCTGGAACCAATCGAAGGTCATCCATACATTGACACTCACCACATCATCCAAAGACCGAAAGTTGCATATAGCGAGGGCACAGGCAAATATCATGTGAGCAATGGATTACTACAATTTGTTGTCCGTCGTCACTGACTATAGTCAGATGTGGTGGCACGCCGACAACTCCACGTACGGCTGGCTCTTACAAGGGTTTGCGCAGTCAGATAACATCACCGGACCGTATAGCTTTGTGGACGCAACCAAGCCTCTGGGCAACTGGAGTCAAGATTTTGGCATGTTTACAGATTTCCGCGATGGCCGATCGTATTCACTCTACTCGAACGGTGATCGCAGAGAGGGTCGCGATGTCTACCTCACATCCTTCAACGAGAATATCACGGCATTGGACAAAGTTGTACACAGGTTCGACAAGTACGACCTGGAGGCTCCAACCATCATCCAGACGGACAAGAGCTATTTTGCTTTGATGAGCCACAAGACTGGTTACAGGCCTAATAGTAAGAGCACCTGAAACTCCTCTCATGGACGAAAAGTATGTCTGACTTCGATAGATGTGGTCGCTTTCCGCGCCGACAAGCTCTCCGGTCCGTGGTCCCAGCCTTTCATCATTTCCCCACTGAACACGCGTTCCTTCAACTCGCAATCTGGCTTCTCCATGCGCATCAATGGCACCAAGAAGACGACCTACCTCTACCTTGGCGATCAATGGGACTCTATATCGCTATGGGAGTCGCGATACATTTGGCTGCCTCTCGAGATTGACGAGGACAACAAGTCGCTCGAGCTGAAGTGGCATGACATCTACGATCTTGATGTGAAAACCGGCGAAGTCACACCCATTGAAGGTACGACATACTACTCGAAGAATGCAACCACGTCTGGCGACGCCTATCACCAAGAAGCCAACTTTGGATCCGACAACGTCATCATGACAGGAATCGTTGGCAACGATAGCACGGTGACATTCCACAACATCGCCGGTACTGGTAAACCACAGTGGGTGTCGTTCTACTACCAGAACACCGACGATATGGGTTTCGGAGACCAGCCTGGTGGCACCCCTGATCGGTTTGGTGGCACCTGGCAGTTGCGCAGGATCAGTAGCGTGGTGGTGAACAACAAGACTGAGAAGATGGAGACGCTATACCAGCGAGACACACACAAAGGCATCATCTTGAGCACACCGCTGATGCTGAATCTTGAGAATGGAACACACAACACGATCACCATTGGTGGACTGTTCAACAACCAGACGTACAAGGGAGCGGACATTGATAGGATTGTGGTGTTTCCTCCCGAGGATTAGATCTAGGGAGCAAATATAATGATAATGCAAATCGTGCACAGCATATCCATACTACGTACAGCCCTTAATATGATATATATTTAGACATAATACGAGCAGGTCGGTCGCGTGCTGAAGTGCGAAGAGATGGAGCTGCACGTCCGTTGATGGCCCCACTTGGAAAACGCGCTAGCGGGAGCTCTGGGTCGCAGTCTCCACCTTCAATTCAAGGTCAGCAAGCACGCGTCTTCACGACATCTCGACAACCTCACCTTATTTCGCCTCACCTCAAATTCAATTACAATCGCATCACACGTGATGACGAGTATCGACGACCTGTTCAAGGGCGCCAACGGAGCGACGAAGCGCAAATTCGAGAACCCACGCGAAGCCGACCCAACGCAAGCCTATAAATCTGTAAAGCTCAGCTCAGAGAGCGACGTTAAGCACTCCGCGACGGTCGCAGATGAGGAGGACGACGAAGATGAGGCAGGTCCCTCACTCCCGCCAGACTTCGACGGCGACGAGGACGAGGACGGTGACGACGATGAAGGTCGCTTTTTTGGCGGAGGTCTCGATGAGGATGCAAAAGACGCTATGGACTATTTAGACGCACAGGATGGCGAGGATGCGATAAGGGAAGAGAAATATGACAGCGCGTGGTTGCGAAAGCTGTGTCTGAACTTCGAGAAGAGGTTCAACAAGAACGCTTCGCTCCGCGCAAAGTACGAAGAGGATCCGACGAAGTTTATGGAGTCAGAAGGAGACCTTGATGAGGGCATAAAAAGTCTGAGTACACTATCGGAACATGCCGAGCTGTACGAGGAGTTTGCGAAGAACACGGCAGCAGCGAAACTGGTCGAGCTGCTTGCGCACGAGAACACAGATATTGCAATTGCGGCGATCGAGATGATATCGGAGCTCACAGACGAAGATGTGGGCGGAGAACAGGAGCAGTGGGATGCGCTGGTCACAGCATTTCTAGAGGCAGATCTGCTGAGTCTGCTAATATCGAACTTCTCCCGTTTCGACGAGACCGACTCCGCTGACGCGTCCGGTGTATACCATTCCCTCAGCGTTATCGAGAACCTTTTGTCACAGCCTTCGAATACAGACATGATCGGGAAGGAAAGCACGTTGGTCAAATGGCTATTGGATCGAGTGCAAAAGCAGGAGAAGCCTACCACGCAGAACAAACAGTACGCGTCAGAAATACTTTCTATTCTTACACAATCATCGCGGCTCAATCGAATTCACATAGCCGAAGCCAATGGCGTCGAGATATTCTTGACAAATCTGGCACCATATCGAAGAGACGACCCGGAGAAGGATAGCGATGAAGAGGAGTACATGGAGAATATGTTCAACTGCCTCTCATCAATAGTCGAGGAGCCGACAGGCAAAGAAAAGTTCTTGGAAGCCGAAGGTGTAGAGCTATGTCTGCTTCTGGTTAGAGACGGGAAGACTAGCAAGAGCAGGTCGTTGAAGGTACTGGACCACGCGTGTGGGTACGCAGAGGAAGGTCCCGCGGCGGACGCTCAAACCAATGGCACAGGATCCAAGGAGAAAGCTGGTGGGCAAGCCACTACCGAACCGACTCCGAACAGTGCAATGACTGTTTGCGAGAAGCTTGTCGAGTCTCGAGGGCTAAAGCCACTGTTTAGCACGTTCATGAAGACGAAGAAACATGACCCTGAACAGACAGAGCATATTCTCGGTATCTTTGCATCGCTCCTTCGATCGCTACCAGGAAATTCAGATACCAGGTTCAGACTACTCGCCAAGTTCCTCGAAAAAGACTACGAGAAGATCAACAAGCTCGTGTCACTCCGAAGAGACTATGCAGGCCGCGTCGCGGCTTTCGACGCGAAGCTCCAGGACCGCAAGCGCGGCCTCTCGAAACAGGAGCAAGATGAGATGGAAATGGAAAATATCCCCACAAGGCTCAGCGAGGGATTGTACTGCCTGGAGCGCATCGACGCAACATTGGCATGGCTTGTTGCTGAAGACGATGGCGCGAAGGCCGCCGCGATCAAGGCATTGAGCGAGCGGGACGAGGGCTTGAAGGATGTCAAGAAGACGTTAAAGGCACAACTTGACGGGAACATGGAGGTTGAGCAGGCGGAACGGGAGATGTTGGAGACGTTAGTGGGGTTCTTGGATTGAGGTTAGGGACGAATGATGTACTACTACTATTCTTCTGACGCCTTGCGATATGTTGGATGTAAAGTGATTGGAACTGCTTGCGAGACTGCGTTCAAAGCCCTCAGAGCTGTAGTATCTCAATCGATGATGACTCCAAGTCCACTACGACCAAGTGCGATTGAATACTGCAAACGTTGATTTGTCCTCACGCAAGCCGATGTTGTGCTTGGGTGATAAGATTTCCTCTTGCACCTTTCTTCGCAGGCTCGGGGCGCTGGCGCTGTGCAAATTGTCGGAAGTAAGTCAACATACTGCCCTGCATCGGGAATCAAGAGCGTCACTTTCGATGAGCTACTTGGGGATGATTCGGTGAAATCGCCCTTGTCGTGGATGACTTACTGGAAGTGGGCCGACCGCATCAATAGCAAAGTAGTGTGAATATTCTCGACTTGGACAGCAAGGCCTTCACAGATGGCCTCGCAATCTTGCAAAAAAGGCTGTAGCACTAGGATAAGCACGCTCATTATGTATGTGCACATTCAGATAAGTCAAATCGTGAATGAGAATGTTGCCCCATGCATTCACTTCGACAACGACACTATGCCACGTGACTGGATCCACTCGAGATCCACACACTCCATTACATGTCCACTACGCACTGCGTCATCATTCAACATCACTCATAACCACAGTTGCGTCAGCTTTTTGCAATGACGAGCGCAAATCAAACTATCCGCCACCCGGGCTCGATCTCGTCGCCAACGGCGCAAGCATCCCCGCTACAACAATCGATCCCGTGGCAGAGGTTCATAAGCCGTCCGATGAATCCTCAGAATTTATCGATGAGCATAGTGTGTTTGAATGCGGGAGCATCCGTTTCTCCGACGAATCACTATGGCAAGTTCAGAAACCCATGTCTTACATCGAGCTACAGCGGACAAATGTTCCATGCGAGGCAAGACAAGTCTTCAGTGCCATATGTCTAGACGACCCTTGCAAGAAACATTCTCCCGGCGAGACAGCCGTCATGAAGATCAAGTTCCAGTAGTAAACCTGTTTTTATCAGTCAAAGCTCACTGACACTGTGTAGAGTGTCTGCGACCGAAGAGAGAATCGATGGTTACCAGGACGACATCGAAGAGTTTTCCAAGGCGTTTGCAAAACATCCAAAAGACGAAGGGACACGAAAATTCCTCAAGCGGTTGAAGAAAAGCCTACGCAAGTGCACACAGCCAACAAAGAAGCCGAATACGGACACATTATACGAGTTGGCTGTCCTCCATCACCTTGCTGACCGCAGATGTTCGACCACACCCAGGCTCTTCGGCTTTGAGAGAGATGTGTTGCCACCTGGTGTTCACCGTAAGGCAGTCGCAGGTGGGTATATGATATTCATACTCATGAGAAAGGTTCCGGGAACACAGCTGAGCTCCGGTTATCTCTGGGGATTGACGCCAGCAGAGCGCGAGAACCTGCGTCAGGACTTTGGGAGCGCACTACGGTAAGTCTTGTCTCAGCGGTCTCGTGGCGTTGTTGCTAACAGCATTCAGTGATGTGTGCCGCTGTGGAATAATGCCGCGTGACACAGGTCTTCATAATCTCAGGTGGGATAAAGCGAACCGCGAATGGTATTTCCTACCAATATCCAATCCCTTTGCAACTTACTGACAGCGGCATCGTTAGCTACATCGTAGACTTAGAACATGCCGAAGAGATGTCTCCTAAGACGTTGGAGTTATTGGAGACTCCAGAGTTCATGAGCGATCAGAATAAGTATTGGGGTTTGTCGGAGCGTACTAGGACCAGTTGGACATTGTCAGCGAAATGGCTCGAGTCTGAAGCTTGATGAGCTGGTGCTGAGATGAATTCTAAACAATGCATTGTCATTATGATGATTAGAGCTCTGGTCCTATGTAGATGCTGTTACTTGCGAGACTGCTGGCACAGCTCTGAGAGATAGATGTTTTCGGTCGAGATCGAGTCGAAGTGAACCGTGATACAGCGGAAAAGCGTTCTTCGTCGATCTGATCCTAGCCTACATCCGACCTCGTGCATGAAGGTGGGTCTATTAATTGCTGTAGCTATGCTACCAATGCTCCTCCCCGCCTTGCTCCCAATCGTCGGAAGAAAACACAAGGCGATCAGATCTCGACTTGGGCAGTATGGCGACGAGACAATGTGAACTATAGACATGCCCGGAGATCCTCGCCTTTGGCTTTTATCAGGTCACAGAATCTCATTGACCTTCAACAGATCTGCTCTGATAAAATGGGTCGATGTACCCCATCGACGTATCGGTCGAAAAATACTGGGCACTCATAGTGAGATCTGATAAGAGATCTCGAGAGGCTGCACCATGCATCCACCACTCTTGGTGTTCATACGTAAGCCAACTCAGCTCTCATCTTGAGTGCCGAGTCGCGATAGGGCGTCTGTGATGTTGCCTATTCCCGATGCGTCCGCTGATTGGCTCGTACCCTTCGCATGTTCATGAGTCGAAGTCGACCTTAGATTGTGAGGTCGTGTGCGTGGTCTTGAAGGAGTATCAGTATTGTCGTCGAGATCAACATAGGTCTGGTCTTCATGATCTCCGGGCGAGTCGTTGTTTGGAAACTTGAGAGAGGTCTCCAGCTTTGTGTCCTTCTTACCCCACCGTGCGACATGAGGAGACCGAAACGTCGTAGCTTCTTTGCCTTTTGCACCGTTTTTTTTCTTTGATGTCCATGATTCTGAAGGTATCTGAGAGGTATCAAGGGACCATGTATCGTCATCATGTGATGCTCGATAGATCATGAACATCATGAGAAGTCGGACGCTGACTCCCGAAAGTGGTCCCTTTGGGTCGTCGTCAACAACCTCTTGCGAATGCGGAATTCGATCCGAGAAATATAGCGCAAATTTGCCACCTGGCTGTTGTGATATTTTCAGAGCCACAGTCTCTTCGTAAGTCGATATGAAGCCGAATCGTACTCCGTGCTCCCTCATGTCACGAGCAATTTGCCCTAGCTACTGTTAGCTCACCTGGACTACAAAGAAAGAATCGCTCCTCAGATTTACTTACCGAAGATGTGCCGCATGCTGCCATGTTGATTTGACTTCATGTCTCCCCAGATTGTGCCCATCTCACATGTCCTGGGCAATTTCAACTCTCCCACTATCTGCACAACTTTCTTGCCGATTCCTGGAATTTTGAAGACAAAGTCCGGCTCATATTGTGCAGGTTTCGGGACTGGTACTGTTTTCGCTGAGCCGATGTCAATGTTACCGGTCAGCGGCATCTTCTGGAGGTTGTCGGTGATGGCTGTCTACGTATTCCGGATCCGAAATGAACTTGATGGTCGATATCACTCGGTTGATCACGTTTTCGAGGAATCGGCCTTGAAGATCTCGTTCGTCGCCGATTTCAGTATGCTCAAGCACGGCAAAGTGACGGGAGCGCTTGGTTATGCATGTAAGTTGTGATCGGCATCAACAACTTCGCATTGCTTGAAAGCCTCCTGTAGATCTTTGTTCCGGTAGAACTTTGTGACATCTTCCACAAATGTGATCCACTTGTTTAAATCGCCTACAAACATTTCCTTCGAAATTTCGCTGGCGATTACCGTATCTGGGCCGATTTTAGGACTGGGCAGTCCACTTTCGATTATCTGCTTTGGGCTTAAGTAATCCCGTTCAGTGATGTCGTTGCTCATTGCGAACGCAGCCTCAGGAGAAGTTGCACTAGAAGTGAGTTGAGGCGGATTGTTCGTGGTACGGGACAAAACAAAAGGAAATCAATTATACTGGTCCAATAAAGGTTACGGAGTCTCACTTGCGATGGCCCGACTAACAGTGAAAGCATTGATGACAACTGCTGTGTAGGTACAATTCACTTGACCGGACCGCCACCTGTAGCCACACACACTATAGAGATTGATGCCTAGTCGAGTGACCAGCTAGTTGCAACGAGAGGGTTTCATTTTGGCAACAAGCACTCATCAAGTAGCATGGCAAGCCACGGCGGCGGTAAGCATGTATAGACCGCATTCACCAATATCTATAGCTACACTTTTGACTCTGAGCATAATATTGAGTTCTCGCCCGAGTTTAAGGATTTCTTAGAGTTCAGGGATGAAGAATAGATGTACTGGGCCTTTCCGGAGCACTGCTACACAAAGCCGGGCGATCTTCGTAAGTATACGGCGAGAACACTGGAGCCTGACCGTGGGAATTCGGTAGCCATACGAGCCGCGAGACTTAAAGACTCACAATAATAATTGCCCTCCATAACTTCTCCGTGCGCACGTGTGTAACGATGCTTGGCAACGCGGGTCTTTCACTTGCAAGTCTTTGTCACGTGCTAGCGCGTGCCCCGATGTCACTATTTGACTAGGCGCGTTACACTACTGTCCCCACCACCACTCACAACACCTTAACCACCGAACCTCCAACGACAACCACAGTTGTCCCCAACACGAACTTCTCATCATGGCGACCACCACTCAGACTATTCGCTCTCCAAGCGCACGCTCGTCACCAGCTCGGCGCACGACCTATGCTTCGGGGAGCGCCCTCAAGTCAGCACCGATACCAGAATCGGGAGGTTCAGTCCCTTCATACGAGTCAAGTTTTTAGACGGATCTCGTTGGTTGATTGAGAAGCCCACCTCGCATCTTGAATTGGAGCGATCCTACAGTCCATCTGAGGCAAAATAGACATTCAGTGCTGTCTGCATCAAAAGCATGTCGGGAGCCTACCACCAAGGTGCTGAGGCTGTGATCAAGATCATCTACCAGTAAGTTTTTATAGTGCCGTTCAGATGTCAAGCGCTCACGTTTCGCAGGATTTATGCTTCGGAGGACACAATCGATTCGTGTCAAGACGAGATCGATATGTACAAGAAAGAGAACCCGCGCACTCCCGAGACTCAGGCGCAGCTAGACGATGTTCAAGAGTCTCTCGACTAATGCACGAAGCCAGCACCACTGCCCAGCAAGTACACCGTGGACGACATGTCTGCCCTGACGGAGTTCTACAACCACCGAACCTCAAGCACGCCTTGGCTTCTGGACTTTGTGAAAATGCCTCTGCCTTCTGGAGTTCATCGTCGGGGTCTCGTGGGCGGCTATCTTGCCATCATTCTCATCAGCAAGATCTTGGCAACTCAGCTGTCCTCCAAATTTCTCAAGAGCTTGACCTTGGCGGAGCGCGATCAGGTCAGGGAAGCTTTCAAGAAAGCATTCCTGTGAGTTTCACCTGCCGCATTAATAGAAATTGCATATATGCTAACGCCAAGCAGAGAATTCAGGAAGTGCGGCATCGTGCCCGAGCTGTGTGGTCTTGAAAATCTAAAGTGGGACAAAGAAAAGCGCATATGGTAAGCAATTATACGTGAACGTTTACAGCGAAGTGTACTGACGGTTTCTATCTAGTTATATCATGAGCTTCGAAGAACTGTCCCTCGCAAGTGCTGAAGATCGCGAGTCGCAAGAGATCGACGACAATTTATACAAGTACTGGGGCTTGGACGAGGACGTGTAAAGAACCACGGGCTCTCTTCTGCACAGGTTTGCGCAACATCACCCAATGAGGATGGGTCAGTTTGCAAAACCTTGTACGTTCCTCTATCATGATTTGGCCGAGCTTTACAGCACAGTCTGATGCTCTCTGGGGTCCATGATCACTACATGATGTTCGATGGACTAACCATCGATTCACCGCTCGGTCTCTCGTAGGGTTCACATGAGTCCAATCTTATACATACCTTCAAAACCGATGTCTCCCTCCTCAAACTAGCTGGCGTAATCTCAGCATTCCTAAATTCAGTCCCACTGATATTAACGATAGATAACTACAAAGAAAGGACAGTCCCACTGAATCACATCTCCACTTAACAGTGAATCTATGGAGGCACGTTCAATTTCAATGATACTTTAATTACATCAGCCCTTGAATCGAACAACACTTCAACTGAATAAAACTTTAACTCAACAATCCTCCAACTAAGCAACCTTTCAGCTAGACAACACATCTCTCCATATCGTTACTTCCCGTCTCCAACCCATACATATACTTCAACAAAAACAAATACGACGAACATTACTCTCGATCACTCACAAAGCCCCAGGCCCCGGGTCCTACGGTCAACAAACGTAATCTGGCTGATCTTGATCTAATGACTCTCTCTCTCTCTCAAACTCGGCCAGCAGCATACGCTCTCGAGCCAACAAGCAATTAGCACTCCAATAGCCGAGGACCACATCAAAGGAATCAGAGCACATGGAAAGGTGTGTAGTGGTGTAAGATTGTATAAATCCACACTCGTGCATAAACAAGTAAACGCTTTTCGAAATGCTCTATAACATGTTTCCGAGTCTATTCCTCTCCCATCCTCCATCCTCCATAATCCCCAAAAATCCACACATACTTCCCCGCTCCAAGCAAATATCCACC
>QVXC01000425.1:0-29340 GCA_003501895.1 Phaeosphaeria sp. A1 3.1a | reverse complement strand
GGTGGGGAGATGGTAGAGAAGAGAGAGAGAGGGCTTTGTGGGATGTAATGCGTGTTCGTTAATGTTATGTATATCATGTTACTCGTGCTTCGCATCCTCTTTCTCATCTCATCTCATCTCATCTAGTTCCGCCTCAACTGAACCTCCCCCTCCCCCCTCTCATACTCTCGAACAAATTCCGCGCGACCCCCCTCGACGCCGTGGCAGCAGGCGAACTCCTCAAGAACGAACTCCCCTCCATGATCGAGCTGCTCCCATCCATTCCGAAACTGCTCCTTCCATGTCCCAGATCTACACCAAGATCAAGTCCCCTCCCCCTCCCAGCCCCAACCTGCAGCGTCGGCACATTTCCCATCGCAGCAAGCAATCCCGAACTCCTCCTCACGCCACTTCTCCGACTTCGCACGCTCCTTCCACTCCTCGTGCTCATCCCGCTTATCCTTCTGCTCGTCCTCCTTACCGCAGAGCTCATACCAGGTAATCGGCTATTATCGTCGTCACTCGAGTCTTCCAGTTCCGAGTCGGTGTGTTCGTAGCTCCCCGCCTCAGGAACGTCGTCGTCGAGATCCCTCTCGTCCTGCAACACGCCCGCCATCTCCGCCTCCTCCATCTCGAGCATGTGACTGACCTCCGCCTCATGCATGCTGCCCTCGATGAACGAGTCTTCATTGAACGGCACAGTCGTGTCATTCTCGCCTTCTACGCTGGAACTCTCGCCGTCGTCTGCGGTACCTGAGTCTGAGCCAATGGATGATTCGCTGACAGATGCTTCGGCCTCGGGGACCTCGTCGTCGAGATCGCGTTGCTCCTCTTCGTCTTCCTCGCCCTCTTCGCCTGCTTCCCTGGCCTCGGCGTTCGCGGCGTCTTGTTGTGCGGCTGAAAGATCTAGCATGATCTGCTCCCTGCGTGCCAGCATTTCTTGTTCTTCCTTCTCAAGCTCCTCGTCTCGCGTCGCTTGGAGTGTTTTGGCGACCCCGGCGGGGCGGATCCAGCCGGAGCCGAAGCGGCGGACATTTTGCTTGCGTTGCTCTATTGTATTCTCATCTTGTGCGAGGGCAGCTAGGAGTTGCGAGGTGGCGGAGCGGCCGTGTTGGTGGTGGTTATGGTGGTGCGGGTTGCTGTGGTGAGAGGTGGGACGGCGCTGGGAGGATGGATTTGAGGGAGAGGTTGAGCCGTCGTCATGGCTGTTGTGTGAGATGCGGTGGGAGGGCCACAGGGAGGCACCCTAGGACTTGTAAGAAGTTGTTCTCGAGAATACGTCTTTGTGTAACAGTTTTGGATGTGTTTGAAATGGTTGTTTGTTTACTCAGGGCGGATGATGTGAGGTGTACTTACGGCCCGTGGCGCGATCATTGGTAAAGAAAGCATATTGCCCTGTGCTGTACGATGTAGCGAGCAGGAAGATCAACTGCTTCATGGGAAGCGTCTCAAGAACGCGATGGTAGACGCGAAGCTGTGATGCAAGTCATAGCGCACCTCGGTTCGTCCGTATGCGGCAACGCGCGAATGTGCCTGTCGATCATCTACATTTGGAACTACAGGTGCTCAAGACGTCTCCATGGTACAGATTTCGTCCAGTATGGTAGTGTCGATAGGTGATCTTGTTCTTATAATACGCTGATCACGATCATCACGCATCATGCCCATTTTGCAGACTGCCGAAGCATTTCTGTTCACTCTGACATCTGATGTGCATGTCAAGTGTCGATGTAAGATTGCCAACCAGAAAGACTTGCATACTTTGCTTACCATATGTCCCGGACGACTCCTACATCTTCCATAGCATCTATTTGCACTCTTTTGTTGGCTCGTTGAACTTTTTGGTCCCGAGATTTGCAATATACCTACCAACTTCGTCATGAAACGATGACAACTAATTTGTAGTTTCGAATGGTCAATGAGACGCAGAGGTATGCCATATGTCAGAGTTTCGATCCGAGTGCGTAACAAGAACTAATCTATGGCGATATCGCCGGACCCTGCGGGATACGGTCCACTTGGTCGATTCTTCGCCCAAATGAGTTCAGCAAGCTGCAAATGCATCACAATTCTGACCAGGTACAGATCCACAGTCATACAATCCTTCACTCACGAAATGTCGAGACTGACTCGACGATACGGTTAAGCGCGGCTCCTCTGACTTCTTCTTCGTCCCTGCTGCACCACTGCTCTACGAGCGCCAGATTCGGTAACACATCTCCGTGAACTACATACTTCGACTCCACCACACCAGGCTGCGTGGGGGCGCCTACGAAGCTTTAGCTAGGCGAGCTCCAGACTTCGGAGACTACATAGAGTTTCACAATTAGACGCGCAGCAGTAGGTTTTCGAAAGCCGCAAGGGTGATCCTACTCGGCTCCATCTGAACTTCGCAAAGTTTAGATCCTAGTGTGCCAACGGTGCTCGAAGCTTGCATTAGTGACCGCTTCTAAAGGTGACAGGATCCGAGGCTCTGAAAGTATACGTAGTACGGCTTCGCGGCCTCGATACTACGTTGCACCGTTCGTGGAGCCTTGAAGACGTAATCAAATTTGTGTTGTCTCGACTCTCTTCTCCTGAGTATCAGAATGATGACATCAGAATGAAAAACAGTTTTGACTTCCGCGGAAATCGCGTCAGTGTGTTCAAGTACCTGTACTTACCTGTCATACCTGTACGCAGAATTTATTCCCTCAAGCACGCCTAGTGCCGTCTTGTCGATCAGCTCAGGCAGAAAAAATTCGCCTGCTCGACGGCACCACCTCGGGACTTGCTCACATGCAGTAATGCGCCCGTACAACTCCATCGGGCACCTCCGCCAATTCGGTGCACCCAGAAGCCAGAAATTGACATGTCGACCCACACATCTATGATCTCAGTCTTTCGTTTCCACAACGGCTGCACTGCGCTGCGTCCCGGACCCGAATCCTGCTTGTCACGATTCATGGACTCGCATCGGTGGCCGCTTGGCCTTGGCGCAAAAGCTTATCCAGACTTGTGCTAACGGAAGAGAAATTAGCCGCAAGCCCATGGATGTGTCGAGATCGTTGGCACGGCGTGCGGCTGAGTCGTATACAGTATCGCGAGGCGAGGCACATATCGACTGGCATTGCCATATATGCGCTCCTCGGAGCATGGAAGAGTCTTCGAGACGGAGTCGGTGGATGACGGGTGCGCGGATGACGGGAACAGTTTCTATTGTGGGAACACACTGAGCAGGGTGCCGTATGCGCGATCATCGGATGTCAAAAACAGTGGCGTTGGCTGGGCTTACGAACAGCGCAAGCATCTGTCGTGTTGTGTGTGAAGAGAACGACGTTGCTGATTCGAGTTGCAGAACAGCCTATGGTTCGCCCGTGATGACGATTCGCGCTCGTACGAGTTGTCGTCGGTGTCGACCACGCACTTCCATTGACACTGACAGAGTCAAGTAAAACGTAAGAGGCGTAGTAAACAGATTTCGACGCCAAGCGTGTGCAAACGTAGCGTGCGATAGCGAGATGCCTTACTGCAACAAACGAACGATTGCTCGCAAGAGCGGCACAGTAGTTGGAGAGGTACCAATGTACCTAGACACGCGTACGTTAAGACGTTTCAGGCGCGCTGTTATTATCTGTTTCCTGCTGCGGGGACGTTGAGTTCGTATCATGCAGTTGAGGCCTCAAGATAGGGAGATCGGAGGTATGGAAGTGCGTTCTGCACGAATCCTGGCTGATGGACAGGGGAAAGCGACCTTAGGCAGGGTTGTGTGCAGAAGTTGGGTTTGGCGAGGTGAGGGGTTCGTGTAGTGGTGGTGTTGCGGGACGGCACATCATTGGTCAAATGTGGCTTGGCAAGTATTGCGAATTCTGTGTGCATGAAACCGTTTTGGCGATGACAGAGCGGTGATCTCCGCCGATAAGTTGGAATTTACGTTTCATCTACCAGATCAGAAATGAGTGCATATTCTTCATGATGGAATGTGTCAAACACGTGTCCAGGGGTGAAAGACAAATCATTGTCAATATGCTGCTGAGTGGGCGCCTGCGGTGCATGAGTATTGCCTGCTCTCAGATAGAGGGACGACATCATATTGCACCTGTTCGGCTGATATGGTGGTGTGCACGAGCGGCGGCACGATGCAGCGGGCGCTTTAGACCCTGAAGCTTGTCATGTATGTGATTCGTTCATCTCTAGATGTCAACAACAGCATATGCTCCACGGCAGCTGTGGGTTTGGGCTTTGCAGTTGGTGAAGGTCTACTCAATGCTACTAGGGGATCCATACTCACCGTTCGTCCCATGCTTGCAGTCCTGTACGATCACACGCATACGCAGTAGCAACAGTTGGGATTGTCCGATATTTCGACTGCAATGTGCCCTGTTCGGCTTCCCAGTCTGAGCATGGTCTGAGTCTGGGCAGGGCTCTTGATGGTGGCTAGGCCATTGACGAAGATCCCTTGTAACGCTAACGAGCCTCTTGATGAACACGATCAGCACCTGCACAACATGACAGCGCGACGACGGGACGAGGAGGCAAGAATCCTTACCGTGCATGTTGCACTACAGTAGCCCTGGCACATCGAGGTGAGGTGCGTATTGTGTCTCAGAATCGCTTTGTAAACATGCTGCTTTACTGAGTGGCACCCTCGTGCTCGAGTTCACTGCATTGTAGTGCATGTTTGTGGATGTGTCAAGTTGCAAGTGGTGTCCTCTCGCAACAAGGGCACGTGTGGCTCCGCTGTCATATGTTCCAGACACAACATAATTGAAGTGAGGATTACAGGACGTGGTCTGACTCGCCTTGCTATTGGCACGTAGACAACCATCAAACAGCTCCATGAAGCGCAACAGGCTGGCATATCTTTTTGCAGAATGGAAGGAGGGAAGTGGTTTTGCTAATGCACAGATCTGCCGCAACCGACTGAGCTCAGCTGTTCCAGGAAACCCAAGTTCCACTCGTGCTTGGAGGTAGACGTGGTTTAGCTGCATCGGTTGCTTCAGACTCAAGGTCGGTTCCGGAATGCAATATGATGCCACAATATCCGCAAGATGGAAGGTCGCAAGGTTGGAGGATCTTAGCGTACCGTTGACTGTGGTAAAAATGATAAGCAATGGCATGGTTCCAAGAGAGGTGCTGCGTTATCAAATTGAGTGTACGGGAGGCACCAAACATGCAGACAGGACTATTAGAAACACGGTCATATCTCTGGCCTGATAAGAACAGGTGTTCGCGGGACAAGCACTGTGAGTACTGCAAGACTAACGTGTGTAGTCCGCGAAGGGACCGGATCAATCGTGGAGGGAGCCGGTTAGTGTAGCAACGCCGACCAACCAGCGAGGAGGCCGTGTGCACGACCAGGACGTGCGATGATCAGCAACAGTGATAGGGAAGCTGGTTGCGTCTGTTGCTGCGACAATACATCTCAATGAGTTCGAATTGCATAGTTGGGCAGCGGGCACTATGGCATGCTTGCAAACAACTTATCCTAGATTTGCGTGGTTTCCTGTGCTGTGGATGCGGCCAAGCTTGGACCGCACAACGAGGCTCAATCCCTAGGTGCACTGCTAACCATGTGGGATGCCGACAAAGAGCCAATGAAGGTGTTACAGTGTGCAAGTGCGAGCAGCCGTGGGGGACAGCGTGGTCGCAGGGCCGACGTCGCGCTGTGAGTCGTTGCATTCCGAAATTCCTAGCGATTGAATCAGCGACGGTGTCAGTCGGTCCATGGGCTATCGCCACCAGAGGCGGGGGTCTAGCGGACACATTCTGGGGTTAAGACGTTTCTGTGCAATTGCGTAACGGCAGGGTCGTCATGGAGCTGATCATGGGCGGAGTTTCTCTTACGCACGAGATTGCGCACAGAGGCTCGCCCTTGAAGAGTTTTCGATCAGGCATCAGACGCAGGTGCACAGGGGCTGTGATGTCTCGCCTGCGGTTGGCTGTCTGGGCACTGAGGGGCGTCGGTGGTGTGTGAGGAGCGCCGTCAGCCCTGCGACGAACAGCATCGCCAGACGCGCAGCAGCGCCATTCGAGCCCGCTGGAGAGACGCCCAGAAGGTGGAAGCGTCAAACTTTTCGGTATGCCGGAATCGAGTCCGCGTCGCTAGTGCTGCAGTTGGTGTGTGCGGAGCCCGAGTGCATGCCACGGCGCAGCAGGTGCTCATCGTGCAGCATGATTCGCAGCGAGACGCCGCAGGCCCTGGGATGCAGTGCGTTGGTTTAGATGAAAGCATAACGGGCGCGTTGCACGACAGCAAGCCGACTCTTTCCGCCAGCGCCTGGCAGGATGCAGCGAGAGGGGAGGCTGCAGGCCAGGCGATAAAGAGGGCGACCGGGGGCAGCAGAATCTGCAGCTAAACTCAGGCGGGACGAGCGTTGTGACGGAGTCGATGTTCAGGTACATCTCCCGCAGCCCGGCGGACAGTGGAATTTGGAGCGCCCGTCGATGCATGCGTGCACTGCACATTGCTGGCGCTGCGAGGGGGCGGCATTCATTATTGTTATGCTCGACATGTGGCTGCACACGCCGTTGGAAAGTAACGCCGGCAGCGGCAGGCCAGGCCGCCCAGGCCCGCGTCGCGTCTGCGATGGAGGCACGAGATGGACCATGGGCTGCGAAGTACCTGTACAAGGCGCTCGCTCCATGCCTTGGTGTCTGTGGTAGCCCGGCCACAGGGGCCAGCTTGGCGGATTGACGTTGCTTAGACGGCGGCGAACCTCAGTGCTGAGTGGGGTGGCTCCGTTAGCAAGAGAAATACTGGGCGAGCCTCTGACTTGATATTCACCATTGCTGGTCCGCTTTTCTCTTCCCACCTCCGCACCCCGCCTGCATCGCTCGACCGCCATACCACACACAGTACATACATCCCTCGCCTGCTGCGGCCCCGACCTCACTGCACTCACAGACCTCGCTCCGCCGTGCCTCTGCTGCTGCTCCGTCCTGCCCTGCCGGCCCTCGAGACTCGAGAGCTCCCCTGAGACAGCCCCGCCCGCCGCCTGCTGGGGCCGCCTCTTCGCAGCCCACGCACGCACCCATTGGACGAGCCCGCATCCGCGCTCGCATCCGCACCAGCACCAGCACCAGCCAGCGAGTCCACGGCGCGCACTGCAGACGCTGACCGTCGCAATCGCACCGCAGTGCCTGCTGCAGTCCACGACTCCTCTCTCCGCCTGCATCGCGCCTGCCAGCCGTTAGCACTCGCCTGCCGGTTCTTCGCGGCGGTGCGCTTCTTTTCTCTTCCCGACTTTTAACGACGCTCGTTTACGCAGAGACATTGCTAGCCAGCACCACCCTGCTATAATATATGAGTGCCGCGCCATAGCTAACCACACACCGCACCACCCACCATGGCCTACGCACCCGACACCAACGACTTCGTCAACCCTGCCGACCTCTACACATACAGCTCCTATGGCTCCTCCGATCCCGCCATCAAGACCGAGCTCGAGCTGTTCGACGGCGCGCTGGGCTCCGGCGGCCTCGACGACTGGACCAATCCCGCCGACCTCACCCACAGCCACCAGGACTCCGCCGTCGATCTGCGGGGATTCTACACAGCACCCGGCACCTTCCCACGCCTGAAGACCGAGGACTCATCAGAGCTCGACAACTTTCTCAACACGCCATATTCCACGCCTGCATCCAACTCGTCAAACACGGCGTCTCCCCACAACGACATGGTCTTCAGCAATGCCAACTCGCCCGGAGACTACACCAGGGACCAGAGCCAGACGAGCTCGCCAGATGCCAGCAACGATGCATTTGTCCGCGACAGCATCATCATCCCCCAGTCCATTGAGTCGCCCAAAGTGGGCATCTTCTTCGACAAGACCAAGACGCGGGCCGAGACCCAGATCAAGACCACTGTGACCCTGGATCCTCTGCCCCGCCAGTACCAGTGGGCCCGTTTCCCCCGCCATACTCTCTCAAAATCGAAGCAGCTTGCAAGCAGCGAGGAGATTGAGACCAACGAGAACGGCGATGCTGCCATCCGCGTGGATCTGATGCTCGTCTGCGCAACCACAGTAGAGCAGCCGGCCGGCCTGGAGCGTGCCCTTCGCCGTGCTCGAGGTGCGGAGAAGATGCCCCGGAGGGACCCAGGCACGCAAGTCTCAGACATTGACAAGGAAGACCCCACTCACCCCCAGAACGGCGGTGCTGTCGTCATCTGCGAAGGCTGCAAAGAGCGCGAACGCAAGCGATACGATCGCAAGAAGAAGCGCAACCAGGAGGAAGAGAACGAGTGGAGCAACTACGAAGACGACCGCATCATCATGATCAACGAGAAGGAGTTCAAGCGATGGCAAGACATCGAGCAGGGCCATCAGCACGGTGCAGACTCAAAGAAGGTCGACTTTGCCATGCGAATCACGTGCTACTGTAGACATCAGGAAGAGAAGTCTCCAGTCGGCTACAAGGTCATCTTCACGTTTCGGGACACCAATAACTCTGTGCTCGCGCAGAAGGTTTCGGAGATCATCCAAATAACAGACGACCACAAGAACCGCGAGATGCCCATTGTTGGCAGTCTCACCACTGATCTCAGCATCCATCCCCCGCAGCCAGAGGAGCAGATGCCACAGTACTCTGTGCCCATGAACAACTACTACTCAACAGCGCCCACCTATGGCATGTACTCGACACCCACAACCCCGATCATGTCTCAATTCCAGAGTCCGCTCTCCCCCATGGACGGCCACTACCCGCAAACAGCCAGCCTTGGCATGGCTCCCCAGGTGCCTCAGCAGTCCACCTTTGCCTTCAGTGCGGCCAACGTTGCACCGGCTCCTGCTCCGTCATACGCAAGCCATCAGCGCTACCAAAGCTACTCCAACACGCCAATGCTCAGCCCGACTGAGCAGTTCGTTCCCCAAGTTGGCTACCCCCTCCACAGGCCACACTCAATGGATTCCTTCTCCAACGCATTCGCCAACATGTACTCCCAGCCAAACCCGTACTCGCAACCATTCGCCTCGCAGCCCCCGTCCAGGAACGTGTCGCGGCCAGCGTCGCCTTCGTGGGAGCAGGGCGCTTCGCGTACGAAGAAAATGCGCGCGGTGCCCGGCTTCTTCATGGTCGAGGATCCCGACAACGAGTAAACGAGACTGTTACGATAAGCACGAGTTACGACCACAAACTAAGATACCAAGGGAAATCAGAGATGCATCTGAGCGGCGTTTGGTGGAAATTTGCTTCTACACTGAGATTACGGGCATTGACGACTGTGCTTTTTCTGAAGTTACGGGCAATCACATTTGGACTTTGCGAGGCTGGGTCGCGTACCCGCTGCGGCGCTGCATATGATCTGCAAGGGCTTGTAAAAAGCAACGTGGAGCAACGTCTTCGGGACGATTTGGGCTCCACGTCATATTATCGACATTGTCTCCATTCTTTTCCTTTGACTGATTGTATAGACCGGACACTTGGAAATTATGCTTTTAATTACTAGACGCTACTTTATCTTCACGTTGAAGCCTTTTCGCGAGGGCTCACGGACACAGACAATCAATTCGCTTCACAAAATATATTTATGCCGAGACTGTGCTGCGCTCACCTCCGCATTGCACTGCACTCCATGTGCTTCACGTTTGCACCAATCACCAGTTTTGGCAACACTTCACGCATTTTTTGCCGGTTCCAGCTCACCACAGGCTCAACCCCGGGGCGAGCAAATCCGCTCAGACGCTCATGTACGAACGTTATGGTCAATCATCATCTCGTCTCAGAACCTTATAGTCGTGGCAACAGGCAGCGGCACATGTCCGAATTGACGGAACCTACCCCGGTGATCAAAGTTCGAGACAGCAGTCTCTACTAATCTCCTCATCTCGATTATGTACGTCTTGCTCATCTCATACCTAGTCTGGCGTCAGCACGCCACATCTCACTCCACTGCGAACTCAATCTCAAGCTCAATATCGGAATCTCAGCTGGAGGATGGTGTGGAGTGAGCCATGATCGTAGCACAGACATGTCTCGGCAGAGGCTACCACGTCCGACGGCGGAGCAGAAAGAAACGGAGTTTCTTGGTGAGAGGAAAGCTATCCATCTCCACTGAATTGCTCAAATTGAGGAGGCACCGTCTTCGCCACGCTACCACATACTATATCGGACATGTCTCTCTCAAACCAGAGGAGTCGAGGCGCCTCCACGTCCCGAGCAGAGAACCCGCGACGTAGGCAATACCTCGACCTTGCTTGTCTATATACGCTGACATTATCGACACCCCCCGAACAACGCAAACATGATTCGCACGGCTACTTTTTCCTTACAATTAGTTACTTACCACTCACAGCACATAGTATACCAGCAACTACTTCTTTGCCATCTATCCCTTCCCCCTGGCTGATACCCGGAGCATCCTCCGCACCACTCCTTCTCACTCCACTCCGCTCCCGTCCGGCACTGCACCATGGCAACGGAACAAAGCTAAATGCGGCGCAGCAATCTGCGGGAAAAAAGTTTAGATGAAAAAAATGTTAGAGCCCCCGTTTGCGTTCCATTCGCGGGATGGTGCTTGATGCAGCAACGAGACGAGACGGGACGATAAGCAGAGGTTACGATCGTTGCCGTAGTCGTTGCCATGCATGGATGCATGCATGCATACCTGCGCGTGCGTGCGTGGGATGGGATGGGATGGGCTGGTGTTGGTTCATTTGGCAACTTCAGGTACGCGAAAGGGCGAGCATTGCATTTCCCCTCGCGCGCCCCCACGTCTTTCGCGTTTGCAAGTGTGCGAGGAATGTATAGTGAAAAGCGGCGGTATATCGGGCGTATGTATTCTCCATAGCAATGGCGCAATGGCGCAATCGCACGATATCTGAATAACATCTACTTTCTCTGGCTCTGTCATGCCCATGTTCATTCCCATCCCATCTCCAGTCCAATCCAGGCCTCCACCCCTGTGCGCAGATCGCCGCTGCATTCAGTATTCATCCCCCTTCACATCTCTAATCTCACGTCGCACAGGACCTGAAACCCCCCATCTCGCGTCAGCATACTTTATCCAACGAAGCTTCGATACAGCCGAGAGAAGCCGGTGAGCACCTGAACCTCTCCTCCGGACCGTGGGCGACTGGGGGGTGCGATATCGTTTGCAACGAAAGAGGACGAGGGGCCATGCAGCGGCCCGAAGCCGCGCGAACAGGCTCTGGACGGCCGACGCATGCCTAGATGCACGATGCAGTGGTGTGTATACGACGTGCCTGCATGTGCCGAATCGTGTCGACGTGCTGCAGTGAGCACGTCGCCCGTTGGTGAGGATGTTGGGTTGGTGGCGTGTGTATTCTAGAAGGTCACCGGAGGAGGGGCGGTGGTTATTGGTGGGCTGGGTCAGCACGGAGGGTGTAGGCTAAAAGGCTGCAGCGCCTGCTTTGCGATACTCCTCGAAGCTGCTGACATGTTCGCCGTTGGCAGCGTCCTCTTCGCGGCGGAGATGTTCGTCCCATTTCTCCTCTTCCTGCGCCGATGTTGCTTGAAAGGAGGCGGATTGGCCGCGGTGGAAGTACAGGGGTGCGCATTTGAGGAGGGCGGCGTCTTGCGTGACGAGAATGTGCTTGACGGTTGAACCTGCGTGTCTGTCAGCGTGCTGCATGCATGGAAGGACTGGGTTGATGGGTGTAGAAGGGCTGCCCGTACCTGGCGTCTCATACTTGGCTTGCAGGAGGAGATGGTCGACGACGTGGCGGAGACCACGAGCGCCTGTCCCCATCTTACTTGCTTTCCGTGCAATCTCGCGCAGGGCGCTCTGCGTGAAGCGCAGCTCAATGTTGCGGAGCAGGAACTTGTACTCCTCCTGCCGGACGAGGCTGTCCTTTGGCTCGGTCAGAACACGCACGAGTGCCTCCTCGTCGAGCGCCGCCACAGCACATGTCGTGGGTATGCGACCAATCAGCTCGGGTATGAGACCGTACTTCTGTAGGTCGGCGGGCTGCACGTGGTCGAGAACATTGACCTTGTCCTGACGTGGTTTTTGTTTGACACCGAAGGGGTTGAGCTTTTCTGCTTCAGTAGGTATGAAGAACGGAGTATCCTTCTGGAATCTTGCGGCGTCAGAACCCTTTAGCATGACTCCTTCGGCGGCTGCCTGAGCGTTCGAGGCACGGATAGCAGCACCAAAGCCCATGCCGCCCATAGCCTTGCGATCGATGATGATCTTATGCAGGTTTGCGAATGCTCCCGTGCAGATGAAGAGAATGTTGTCTGTTCGAACATTGAAGATCTCGCCCTTGGCGCCAGGCGGTGCAGAGCTGCCACCAAACATGGGACCATCGTGAGGACCACCGCGGCCAGACGGCCCTCCAGGCCCTTTGCCTGCGCTTCTCTCCGGCTTTGCTTGGACCTGTACCGTAGTGCCTTCGATGATCTTGAGAAGCGCCTGCTGCACGCCCTCGCCACCAACGTCTTTGCCGTATGATATCTTGGCCCCGGCGATCTTGTCAATCTCATCGAGGACGATGATGCCTTGCTCGGCAGCTTCGATGTCGTAGTTGGCGGTGGACAGTAACCGGGCGACACATGACTCGACATCGTCGCCAATGTAGCCGGCCTGCGTAAAGGTGGTGCAGTCTGACATGGAGATGGGGATGCCGAGCGTCTTTGCCAGTGTTTTACACATCAGCGTCTTTCCTACACCAGTCGGTCCCAGGATCATGACATTGGATTTCTCCAACTGCAGCTCATGCTCGCTAGTGTCTAGCAAGGGCTCGGCGTCAGTGCGGGCTGATGAAGGTCCATAGTGGCTCGAATCGCTGAAGGACTGAGGCTCGCTATGGTTGTACAGCTCGACTGTCGTCTGCTGGCCTGGGAACTCGTCTTCTACAGGGTGTCTGAATGCCGATGCCCTCCGCTGTGCTTGAGCTTCTAGCCTGGCAGCCTCGTCTTTGCGGCGCTGGTTCTCCTGGTTGCGCAGATGGTGCTCGTGGACAGCAACGCTCAGCACCACCTTGGCACGGTCCTGGTCGACGACGAACTGGTCCAGGTGCTGTCTCAGCGCCTTGGGCGTGACATGGCTCTGGCCGACATTGCTGGTGCCGCCCAGCGGACCTCGTGTGGGCTGGTCAGGCTCGTAGAAGGACGAGAAGCCCTGGCCGCTGAAGTCGGAGCGGTTATACGACGACTGTAGAGAGCTCCGAGCGGAGAGGGTGCGCCGGCTAATGGCGTAGAGGGCGAGGTAGGAAGCTCTGGCGCGGGGCGAGGGAGAGACAGCTCGGAGGAGGGCGCGTCGAACTGTCATGTTGAGTAGAGAGAAGACGCGGCCTGTCTTCACATTGCGGCGCTGAGACTTGCAGTCACGAGCGCTCGGGTGAGCCGCTGCGAGGTGTGCCAATGGTTGGTGGCAGTCACGTTGGCCCAATGCGGAGAGCTCTCGCGACAATGCGGGGCAGCCGTCCGGGGTCTGGTTCCGTGCGATAAGCTGTCGCTCCCGGCCCGTCTTCTCTCCAAGGCCAACAGAAATACCTGCATGGCAGTGTAGACTATATCGTCACTATCCACCCTTAGTGACAGGTCCAACAAGTCTTTTTCGAGCACCTCACACCCATGAAACGTGCTGTCATTCGCCACGCTGCTACACCAACCACCCAAACGACAGTCCATGTCCATAGTACGTGCTCGCCTGCGGTAAGTTAACGGGCAGTTATTCGAGCTGCGCTGTAGAGCTAGAGCTGGAGCCACACGAATGGCATCGCACTTTTCTCCGCTTCTACCTCATGGTCAGTGCAGCATCCGTCTATGGAGAAGCAGCCACCTGCGCTCTTCAACCTGTGAAGATTTCATCCATGGAAAGAAAAGATGCGCCTGGACAGCCTTATGGGGCATTTCACTGCTCAATGGGGAAAGCGTTGAACGGCCACAGGCCTCGCTGTGTGTGTGCGCCGCATTGTTGAGGGCGCGTTGCCGTTTGGGTGTGCAGTGCACGATGACGTTGAGCTCGGATTGGCGATGGCATGTTTTGGTTGAGCGGTGCAGCCCTCCGCGAACCCTAGGGCAAGACCCCGCAAATGAAGTCTCTGAAGCTGCTGCAATCGTCGCCTGATCGTCTGCGCGTGCTGTCTCGTTAAATAGAGGCCATTTCAGCACGTCCCCGCCGTGCTGATAGAGGTCCTGATAGCAAACATCGTGCTCCACCCAAGCTCTCTTCCTCCTATCCCAACAAACATGGATCTCAATAACGCCGCCGCAAATTCCGCTGTGAGCGATGCGCCCGGCCAGATTCCAAACGACGGCACTGGTAAAGTTGTTTCAAGTTGTTCTGGCGGCAATTGACTGATTAATTGCGCAGGCATCGTTCAGCTCGACGGCTACTTGGAGCCATTTAGCGGCGCGCTGAGGAGCAGGTTCTCGAAAGCGCAGCAATGGATCAAGAAGATCGACGAGACAGAGGGTGGCCTTGAGAAGTTCTCAAGAGTGAGCAGCTTGGATATCGCAATTGATTACACAACTGATCATTCCGCAGGGCTACGAGAAGTATGGCTTCAATGTGCTGCCGAATGGCGACGTTGTATATCGCGAGTGGGCGCCCAATGCTCTGCGAGCATACCTCATTGGCGACTTCAACAACTGGGATCGCGATGCGACACCCATGGCCAAGAACGACTTTGGCGTTTTCGAAGTGACGGTACCCGCCAAAGATGGCCAGCCCGCCATCCCCCACGACTCCAAGATCAAGGTCAGACGCGCAAACTGATAAGCACTCGAAGCAAACTGACAGTCGAATTCAGGTCTCTTTTGTCGTCCCCAACGATCACGCCCGCCAGGAACGCCTGCCTGTCTGGATCACCCGTGTTACACAAGAGCTCAGCGTATCTCCCGTCTACGATGCGCGGTTCTGGAACCCTCCCCAGAAGTACGTCTGGAAGAACCAGCGACCGAAGAAGCCCGAGAGCGCCCGTATCTACGAAGCCCATGTCGGCATCTCCTCCCCAGAGCCCAAGGTTGCGACCTACAAAGAATTCACCCAGAACATCCTGCCCCGCATTAAGCACCTGGGGTACAACACTATACAATTGATGGCGGTCATGGAGCATGCATACTATGCTAGTTTTGGATACCAGATCAACAGCTTCTTCGCGGCGAGCAGCCGATACGGCTTCCCAGACGATCTGAAGGAGCTGATTGACACGGCACACGGCATGGGCATCACTGTGCTGCTGGACATGGTTCACAGCCATGCTTCTAAGAACGTGCTCGACGGTCTGAACATGTTCGACAACAGCGATCATCTATACTTCCACGAGGGTGCAAAGGGCCGGCACGAGCTGTGGGACAGCAGGCTGTTCAACTACGGCAGCCACGAGGTCTTGCGCTTCCTGCTCAGCAACTTGCGCTTCTGGATGGACGAGTACCAATTCGACGGTTTCCGCTTCGATGGTGTCACCAGCATGCTGTACACACATCACGGCATTGGAACGTGAGTATCACAATCGTAGATTCAAGGTCAAACACTGACACCAACAGGGGCTTCTCTGGCGGTTACCACGAGTACTTTGGCGACAATGTCGACGAGGAAGCTGTAGTGTATCTCATGCTCGCAAACGAGATGCTGCACAAGCTCTACCCCGGCGTCATCACCATCGCGGAAGATGTGTCTGGCATGCCCGGTCTCTGCGTGTCGCTATCGCTAGGCGGAATAGGATTCGACTACCGATTGGCCATGGCTGTCCCAGATCTCTACATCAAGTGGCTGAAAGAGAAGCAAGATATCGACTGGGATATGGGTGCGCTGGTCTTCACCTTGACAAACCGAAGGCATGGCGAGAAGACGATCGCCTATGCGGAGAGTCACGATCAGGCGTAAGTGTGGCCCCAAACCATTGTATTCAGATGCTAACAATCACAGCCTCGTCGGAGACAAGACCCTCCTCTTCTGGCTGTGCGACGCTGAGATGTACACCAACATGTCCGATCTGAGCGAGCTCACACCCGTCATCAACCGCGGTCTCTCGCTACACAAGATGATCCGCCTCATCACACATGGCCTTGGAGGCGAGGGCTACCTCAACTTCGAAGGCAACGAGTTCGGCCACCCTGAATGGCTCGACTTCCCTCGCGAAGGCAACAACAACAGCTTCACCTACGCGCGCCGCCAATTCAACCTCGTCGACGACAACCTCCTACGCTACCGCTACCTCAACGAGTTTGACAGCAAAATGCAGTGGACCGAGGAGAAGTATGGCTGGCTGCACTCGCCCCAGGCCTACGTCAGCCTCAAGCACGAGGGCGACAAGGTCATTGTGTTTGAGCGTGCGGGACTCCTTTGGGTCTTCAACTTTCACCCACAGACTAGCTTCAACGACTTCCGCGTTGGTGTGGAGCAGGAGGGCACATACAAGATTGTGCTCAGCACGGACTCGAAGCAGTTTGGTGGCCATGGAAATGTGGATGAGAGCACGCGCTTCTTCACAACGCCGTTTGCGTGGAACAACCGCAAGAACTTTTTGCAGGTGTACATCCCGAGCAGGACGGCGATTGTCCTGGCTTTGGAGAGCACGACCTGAGAGGAGGTTGTCAAGGTGGAGGTGTAGATGGGGTGTAAAAGTACGATATATAGATTGGAGAGGATGAGAAGTGTGCACAATTTCTCGTGATTAGCCTAAGTCTGGAGGTATACAAATAAATAATTCCCCTTGGTTCGTACGCTGAAGCGTACTTGAAGCTCAACCCGCTGCTTTGCTCGATGATGATTTGAGCTGAATATCGTGTGCAGAGCCGCTGACCATCAGCGCACCCAACACCATAGTGAAGAAGTCGCTGCTCGAACAGGAAGTGTTCTCCATTCATCACCAATTGATCACGCGTAAGGCACCAAGTACCACATGTCGTGATAGTCCAACTCGGCCGCCAATCTCCTGTCTCCAACGACCGTCTATGCACAGCCGTCACTCGCACACATACTACTAATTCGCAAATCTCCCAGCAAGTATCCTATGAGAAGAAAAAGGCGACACACGTCCTCTGTCCAACCCCACCAGACCGGAGAAGTGTACGCCCGACCTACTCTATTGACTTATACTGGACATGGGATGAAGGGGCATGACGTCCTTCAACCATGTATACATCATCGGTCGATTATACGAGTCTCTCGGGCGTTGTAGACCGCAAGACTACCACGAAGACGTGACGCACTGTGAGTTTCATAGATGGCGGGGAGGCGAGATAGATGGTAGGTAGGTAGGGTGGAAGTTAGGTACTGGAGACGTGATGAGGGGAGGAGGGAAGGGTAGTATGCTTCAAATAGATATAGATGGTGGGGAAAGGCGATTGGACCATGGGTATTTACGGGCTATCGCATGGAGTCAAAGGTTGTTCTTTTTTGGGGGGTGATGGAGTGGGTCTCGAAGTATGGTGCCTGATTTGACAAGGAGGGAGGGGGATCGGGGTCAATTTAGTTAGACATAATGTGGGTGGTAATAGTGAGGACAGATGATATGTTGGAAATACTTGAGCTAACAGAAATGACGTCGAGTATTGTAATGCGTGAAGGAGGTGTTGACGACCGAACATCTCATGGTCTAGCGAGTTATGAAACGACTTGCTGAGCAAAGGCGTGTGGTTTACGTCAAGAGTTTGAGTGTACAATGACATTGACGGAATAGGTGTTTGTTTACCTCCACTCTAGGTTCTTTGTAAAAAAGAAATCGGGATATTTAGTTCTCCACAACTTTTCACAACCCAGAGTAAGTATGATGCACTACTCGTTCGAGTTCGAATAAAAGCAAAGCAGCGGAACGTGTGCTCCAAGTAACTAGCCACGAGCCGAGGAAATATATAAACATTACTTATGTAACTTATTGTGTTATAGTGAACATCTTCAACTTACCACGAGAAGTCGATATAGGTTTGATTTTACTGATGGATTGAGGATTGAATAAGCCGAAAAGCAGTATTAGTTTAAAGGCTGCTGGGTAGGATAGCGTGGTGTGCTTCAAGAAAGTTGGAAGCATACAAATCGATCTAATACGGTATACCTCCAGGCTCCCATAATCTTGCCGTGTATTTTTATGCTAATGAGATTCGTCGAGAGGTAGCAAGGGGAGGCGTTCATCGGCATGTGCTGAAGAGAGTAGCTTGATATGATTGACAGGCAGTGACTTGTTGGACTTCGAATATGTGTACATCGCTGTGAGTGAAGCAGATTGTAGATTGGATGGTTCTGGGCTATAGCCATAGTAAGGGGCATGCGACCTGCTCGACTTGAGATTGAGGTTATGACGGGACATGAGGACCTGGATACACTGAAGGACTATTGAAGAGCCATTTGTGATGTCGATGCAAGAGGTTGTGGTCGAGGGGGTAGATCATTACAATAGGGATCGCACTGTAGAGTGGAAGATATGCTTGTGGTACTATTCTATTGGAATGGTGGTGATGAATATAGTATGATATGACTTTTCCTAGGTTAACAATTTTGGGAGACGATCCTAATCGAGTGACAGACATGAGAGCATTACGGAGGTGTATGCAGGAAGGACAGATTATGAACTCGGCTATATAGACAGCAAAGTGCCTACTGAGTATTATATGCCTTGAAGTACGTAATGAGCTAGCAATCAACAGTATGTATTCTCTTCGCTACTACAAGATGATAGCATCCAGCATGAGATCAAGTACTGACATCGTAACGGAACTCTAGGGCATACTAGTTGTCAGGAGTCGGCTTGCCGCATGAAACTGCAGGTGTCGTTGTTGCCGCAGTCGAAGGTTGAGCCCGTGTCGCTGCTCTTGACTCTCGATCCGACCAGGCTGTTGTTGCTACCCCTGCCAACATGTGTTCTGGTGTTCGTGTTGCAGAGACCCTGGACTTGACATGAACAAAAGGAAGGATATATAGAAAATCTACCTCATCATAGCATTATCCAAGAGAGAACGATGAGCTGAGACAATTTCCCTCGAGAGCTTTCTGGGGATTGCTTCAGTGCCGTCCTCAAGTCTATCTCGTCTCGCTCAATGCTGAAATGAAGCACACTGCGATACTGCGAGAGAGACCGTTGATGACGCAACTTCATCCATCGCTCTATCTCCCTTTGTTTTTTATTGACCTGCTTCTATTTTATTTTTGCTTTTCTGCGGGGCGTAGGACGGATAGCTGTCGACACTGCCTTTGCGCGTAGATTATCGAGGTGCTCGCGTCAATAAGTCTATAGACTCTTTCTAAACTTAAGACTGTTCTAAACTTTTTCGTGATCGTGGCGTAAAGATGTTCGATTTTTGCTTTTCCGAGAGCTTGTGGCATAGGAAATCTCTACCCAATCTGCTCAAATGTGCGAAAAGTAGAAGCTGAGGTTACGTATTTGATCCAAACCTTGATTGTAACTTGGCCCAGAATATATCTTGTCAACTTTAAGGCGACAATGAAAGCTGTGTAAG
Source organism: Phaeosphaeria sp. A1 3.1a (assembly GCA_003501895.1). NCBI lineage: Eukaryota > Fungi > Ascomycota > Dothideomycetes > Pleosporales > Phaeosphaeriaceae > Phaeosphaeria > Phaeosphaeria sp. A1 3.1a. The sequence goes on along the minus strand of QVXC01000425.1, from coordinate 10,014 downwards.
GTGATTTGAGTAAATTCATGTCTGATAAGTAGGTAATCTGGCGTGGTGAGGACGATGAGCTGTTCTGCTGTGCAACATCCTCGTCCGACAGCTTTTGACGCATCGTGTGGCTAAATCTGAGCTTGGTAGTGACCGAGACGGGTAGTGGCTTTGCACGATTGTAACTCTCAAATCGACCAATTTGCTGTACGGTACGGTACGTCTGTCGGGGCGATTCGGAAGACTCGGCGGTTCGATGATGCCGTCGCCGCCTCAGTGGGACAAGCAAGGCAGCAGAACATTGTAGGATGAAGCTGAGATGACATACAAAATTACTTCGATTCAATCGAAAAGATTCAGTGAGTCTACAGAGTGTCGGAAAAGTAACGACAGCTCGTTGCTAGGAGCTTTGGCACGGTCCTTGGTTTATCGCCCAACGTGGCTAGCGCGACTTCTCCGGGCGGCCAGTTTCTGAAGAGCTCTTTCCACCTTCTCCCATCGACAACCACTCTCCTCTCCACCACATCCGTCTCCAACATCTCACAAAATGCTGAAGAGGTGAGTTTAGGGCACCCCGAAACCAATTGATGATGACAGGGCAGCTAATATGATGGAATTGCAGCGGGATCCTGCGCGCAAGCGCCAACCTCCGCCGCCCGGCGTCCATTCGCGCCTTCCAGCCCATCAAGAAGAACTTCGCCCCCGCATTGAGCGCTCGATTTGCGTCCACCGATGCCGCGAAGGATGGAAAGATTCATCAGGTCATTGGTGCCGTCGTCGGTACGGCTCTACGATTCCAAGCTGCCGTCGCGAAAAATCTTCCCGAACGAAGCTTGCCCCATCAATCAGCCGCTGACGCAGCGATACAGACGTCAAGTTCGATACCGAGCAGCTCCCATCGATTCTCAATGCCTTGACCACCCAGAACGGTGACCAGAAGCTCACTCTGGAAGTCGCTGTATGTATGCCAAGCTTTGGTGGTCCGGATGGTATCACTGACTTCCCGCACAGCAACATTTGGGCGAGAACATTGTTCGGTATGTTCCTCAACACCACGACAACACTCTTGGATCATTGCTAACGGGTTTTTCAGCTGCATCGCCATGGATGGTATGTGCGCTCTCGCTGAACGAGTTGGTGTCCAAAAAGCTCATGTTTGTCATAGGTACCGAAGGTCTTGTCCGAGGCTCAAAGGCCACCGACACCGGCGCGCCCATCATGATTCCCGTTGGCCGCGGCACTCTCGGACGTATCATGAACGTCACTGGTGACCCCATCGACGAGCGTGGCCCCATCAAGGCCTCCAAGATGGCTGCCATCCACGCCGACCCCCCGGAGTTCGTTGAGCAGTCCACGTCCGCTGAGGTCCTCGTCACTGGTATCAAGGTTGTCGACCTTTTGGCACCCTACGCTCGTGGTGGAAAGATTGGTCTCTTCGGAGGTGCTGGTGTCGGAAAGACTGTGTTCATTCAGGAGCTGATTGTAAGGATTGGAAGGCATGGAAATGCGAGATGCAGGGCTGACAGCGCGACAGAACAACATTGCCAAGGCCCACGGTGGTTTCTCCGTCTTCACTGGTGTTGGTGAGCGTACCCGTGAGGGTAACGATCTGTACAAGGAAATGCAGGAGACCTCCGTCATTCAGCTTGACGGTGACTCCAAGGTCGCATTGGTCTTCGGTCAGATGAACGAGCCCCCGGGTGCCCGTGCCCGTGTCGCTCTTACTGGTACGTTCCAAAAGATTCCGTCATCCCGATTTTGGATGCTTCCCGTCTATCTTCAAAGCACCCTGCCTTCGAAATCTCCAGTCGCAAAAGCAGCTGAAGCACAACTGGCATGTCAATCATTTTTGACTACTTTTGCCGCATTCTGTCTGGCTTCGACACCTGCACTTGCGACCAATCTCAACTCATCCCAATGTTATTCAAACACGTTTCTGACGGCAATGCTAACGTAATGAAGGTCTCACAGTCGCCGAGTACTTCCGTGACGAGGAGGGTCAGGATGTGTTGCTCTTTATCGACAACATCTTTAGGCAAGCGATGTTTCATCCCCCTTGTGTCTCCCACCGCTAACCACCATTCCAGGTTCACCCAGGCCGGTTCTGAGGTGTCTGCTCTTCTCGGTCGTATCCCCTCTGCCGTCGGTTACCAGCCCACCCTCGCCGTCGACATGGGTGTCATGCAGGAGCGTATCACCACCACCTCCAAGGGATCCATCACCTCCGTCCAGGCCGTCTACGTGCCCGCTGACGATTTGACTGACCCTGCGCCTGCCACCACCTTCGCCCATTTGGACGCCACCACTGTCTTGTCCCGTGGTATCTCCGAGTTGGGTATCTACCCCGCTGTCGACCCTCTCGACTCCAAGTCCCGTATCCTCGACCCCCGTGTCATTGGTGACGACCACTACAACACCGCCACCCGCGTCCAGCAGATTCTCCAGGAGTACAAGTCGCTCCAGGATATCATTGCCATTCTCGGTATGGACGAGTTGTCGGAAGCTGACAAGCTTACCGTCGAGCGTGCCCGTAAGATCCAGAGGTTCTTGAGCCAGCCTTTCGCTGTTGCCCAGGTCTTCACTGGTATCGAGGGTCAGCTCGTCGACATCAAGGAGACCATCCGATCGTTCAAGGCTATCCTGAACGGTGAGGGCGATGACCTTCCCGAGGGTGCTTTCTACATGGTTGGTGACCTTGCATCGGCACGCGCCAAGGGTGAGAAGATTCTTGCCGAGCTCGAGAAGTCATAGACGCTCGGTGTGGTGGGTGAGATATGAGAGTTGGCCATGGCGTCAAGCGCACATTGCTAGTAGTCACACTTTGTACAAAAGATATACCTCAAAACGTGGGATTATGAGCGGTTGCTTGTGCGAACATGGCTTCGTTTGTAATCTACTCTGCATGCAAAGAGACAGTTTCACTTGTTCATTTCTGTTCCGTTCATCAAACTGTTTGTGAGGACTTGATTGATATGATTGATATGATTGATATGATTGATATGATTGATATGATATGAGACGGGCCATCGCGCGTATTACACAACGGCACACTAGCTACAGCGGTCTGTTCACATATTGTCCTGGAGGTAGGCATAAACTCTCGGCACGAATATTGCAACGTTAGACGAGCCCGGAGGCAGACATGCACTAATCCGTAAGGATCTCAGAAGATGTGCACTTGGTGAAACTCGGAGTTGAATCGAATATGAATGTTTTACACTGATTCTAGCTTGCAAAACGCCAGCCATGCAATTTAGACTTGTGAACGAACCCCCTATGTGCAAACTCCATGCGACTCAAAACGCCCTTTGCAAGAAAATCTACTAAAACATGTTGTCTTTCCCAAAGAGCTAAGAAACAGAGACAAAAAGGAAGTAGGACTCTAGCGTCGCCCGCCGGTGCGTCCCTTGATCTGCTTCAGGATATCCACATTGCTGGATCGACTCTTTCCGCCTTCGTTGAACGTGACGTTGCTCTTGGGCGCAATGGTATATGTAGTAGGACCAGCTTCCATGCGAGCGCGCTGGAACGCCTTGGGTGCCTCGAGGGCCTTTTTGCGGGCGGCGGCTTGATGGGCTGCTTGGCTGGCTGCTTGGGTGCGCGGGGCTGAGGCCATGCTATATCAGATTATTAGTATATATTTCATGGAACAGTAATGATGGGATGGAGGTCACATACGAAGGATCATAGTCAGCCTGGGCAAATTCCTTCTTGCGGTAATCATCGGTGCGGCGCAAAATCGGACGTGTCCAGTCTGTAAAAAGGCGCTCGGCTTGACGCTTGATGGTCAACTCGGGCTTCTTGCTCTTGATGTAGAACATGATGACCTTGCCGATACCAGAAGCTACGAGCGTGTCCTTGTTGATGGGCAGGCGTGCCAATGAAGCGAACAGCTCTTTCTGAATATCGTATGCGGGGAGACTACCATCGCTGAGCGGTTCCAAGAAGAAGCGCACGGATTCGAGGAGGTTGACTTCTGGGTCGACGATCGTGTCTTTCAGACTGTTCTTGTTGAGAAGGGCGACGACTTCGGGCAGTAGCTTCAACTTGTGGCGCGCAGGCTCGTTACGCTTGCGCCCTTCGTTGTCGGCTTCGGCGGCGGCGGCCATGCGGCGGCGCATCTCTTCGATCTCTTGGTCGGCCATCTGCTCAAGGTCGATGCCATCCTTCTTGCGGCGGCGTGAGGAGCCGGACTTGACGAGGGCGTTGATTTGGCGGTCGAGAGCGCGCTTTCGTCCTGTGATTTCTATTAGCACAAGTAATATCTGCGGATACTTCAAAACTTACGCTCTTCTGGAGTGAGATTCTCCTCGTTGTCTTCGGGACTCGCAGCACGCGCTCGAGGGGTCTCTTTCTTCGATCGCTTGCTCTTCCGTGTGCCATCGTCTATAGCCTCGCCATCGTCGCCGTCCTTGTTCTTCTTGCGGCGCGGCTTGTCTGCTCGCTTTTTCTTCTTCTTGGGCTCTTCGCCCTCACCCGCAGTACGTTTTCGCTTGTGCACACCAATCTGCTTCACGGTGTCCTCATCAATGGCCTGCGCCGGCCGCTCTTCGATGGCGATATTGCTCGCATCGAACTCGCCGAATTGCTCGTCGAGTTGGTCATCGTCTAGCGCATCTGACAGAACAGACTCGTTGTCTGAAAGGCCGCCTTCAATGATGTCGTCGTTGTCTGCCATTTCCTCCTTGTCCTCTGTGACCTCCATGTCCTGCTCTGGCTGTGCGAGGGTGGGGTTTGGTGTCGAGTTTTCCTCATCAATCTCAGGGCGCAGCGGGTCGCTGGGGTCGTTTCCAGCCTCAGGCAATGGTGACCTGGAGTGGTCCTCGTTGAACTCGACGTCCTCCATGGCGATTGTGGACTGTGAGGCGGAAATGGACGAGCTCGTGTTGTTTCGATCTTGCGCTTGTGGTGATATGGCGGAGACGGATATAAGAGTGGTTATGCGCTCGTTGCGCTGTGATAGGAGGTGTAAAAGTCACGAAGAACTTTGGAGGTTGAAGGGTCGCGACTGCCCATGACGCTAGCGCGAAGGCTTGGCGCAGTTGCAGTCGCGTGTGTCCGTGCCCTTAAGTGAGTCTCTTTGACCCCAGCCAACCTCACTTCCTACATCTCACCTTTGCACCACTACCACCCCTGGGGTCATTGTAGCCACCACGCCCTGCTGTCACGAGTACAGACAACATTTCCTCAGCAACCCGATACCCACCTGCCGGCTTCTACGCTCGGCACTTTCCTGCTCACTCCCGCAGTCCACAGGTATAGCCGCTTTCTTGAGCACGTAGCACGCAGCACGCACACAATCTACCACTTTAGCTGGCTGGGAGGACAAGGAGACGCGCACAGTGGTGGAGCGCAGTTGCTGGAGGAGAGCGTGTGTATTCACTGTCCTAGCTTCACGGCAGCAGACCGCTCGCGCGGCGCAGTCCAGCGAGATCATAGCTAGTTTAACAGAAACACTATCTTCTGTGTGTTTGATAGCGAGGCAGCACTTCGTCCATCTTGTTCCTCTGGTATTCGAGACTGGCCTGAACTGGACTGCGACTCGTCGGCCACGCAGCAAACACCTTCATCTTCTTTGTCCTGCGCTCGCGCCTCACTTCTAACCCAGCACATCTCCCCCTACCCTTGCACAATCTTGCCCATTATGTCTTTGCCTGCCGACGCGAGCCATGAGGTTGCGGCCGACTTTAGAGATGCGCTGCAAGATCTGCGGATGAACAGTCGGCCTGAGATTAGCAATCTAACCCTCATCGCCAAGGAGAACACAGAGTACGCTCAAGCTATCTCGACTGAGCTCGAGCAGCATGTCAAATCGGTAAGCTAGTCATTTCGCTCTTCCATGTCGTCAAATCATCCTGATGGATACGTGATCATGGATTGTGCTGCAAAATTCATGTTTGACTAACTTGTTGGTAGACACGCCCCGAATTCAAGCTGCCAGCTTTATACGTTCTCGACTCCATTGTCAAAAATGTCGGCACACCATACACTGTCTACCTCGGTCGAAACATGTACAGGACGTTCATGGATGCTTACCTGGTCATGGACCAAGGTACACGCAAGGCCATGGAAGGCTTATTGAGGACATGGAAGCAGCCCGTGCCTGAATCCATGGACAATCGCCCTGTCTTCCCGGTTGATGTGACACGGGATATTGAGAATGCGCTTGCTAAGATGCACTCTGCTATTCAACAACAGGTTCAGCGTCCTGCTCACGCGCTACCAGCTCGACCACCAACCACGGTTGCTTGGAGAGACACTGCGACGCCACCGCAGAACATGCCTCGTTATGCAGCGCCCAACGACCCACGCGCACGACCTGTAAGTCTCGTTGCTCAAGCCTACGCCGACTGCGATACTGATGTGCAGCAACAGGGTATGCCACCAACACCTCAGTACGGGCCTGGAGCACATGGACATCCAATGCACTTCCAGCAACCACCGCAACAGGCACCTCCAATGTCATCAGTCGACCTGGCTGATCTGAAAGCCGAGCTCGCTCAGCTCATCAGCAAGACTCAAGCCAAGTTTGCCGCCAACTTCACCGACGAGTCAATACGTAAGACGTTAGAGGCTCTTCTTGGGCTCAAGCAGATCCTGGACACGCAGACTCTGCCCCCTCAGCAGCTAGACGCCGTTCGCAAGCAGATACACGCGCTGGCGCCACCTCCTACTCCCACCCCAACACTCCCACCTGCACTTCCAGCAGGCTTTCCACAGCTACCATACCAGCCACCAACCCCCGTGAACGAATATCCTGCGCAACCACCGGCTATGCCCGGGTATCCTCCACAGTTCCCTCCGGTTGGGACGCCGACGAACAGTGTGCCTCCAAATGTTGCCCAGCTGCTCGCCAGCTTCCGGCCGCCTGTACAACATACTCCTCAACCGGCACCTACCCCAACTCCTGCAGCCCCGATGTCTTTGGCAGATATGCTAAAACGTATGTCGTCACCTGCACAACCATCCACAGCAGCAGCACCGGCATCCGCTCCGCCCCAGTTCCCGTTCTTTTCACCACCCGGGCAACCACGTCCTGCAACACCTTCGCAGCCTGCTCTTCCCCCTCCAACTGACCTTGCCGCATTGCTTGCTCAGTTCAGCAAGCCTGGAGCTCCATCAGCGTCGCAGCCAACACCTGTGCAAAGCACTCCCGTCCCCCAGTTGCCACCACAACCTTCCACGGCACCCCCTCCGTCTTTCAATGCCGACTGGCTCCTCAAAGCACTCAGCGGTGGCGGACTCTTACCGCCCAACGGCACACCAACAGCAGCTCAACCCATGGCCCGCCAGACTTCTGCGCCGAGTAACATTATGGATCAGATCGAGCTCACTACAGCATCGATGAAGCTCCCTCGAGTGAGTCTCATCTCTCGGCTCTACGAGGCAAAACCGAACATCTGCACCACCTGTGGACGTCGCTTCGACGCCACGGAAGACGGGAGGGTGAAGAAGGCCCGCCACATGGACTGGCACTTCAAGAACAAGGATCCCGACGCCAACAAGCGTGGTGTACACCGAAGCTGGTACATCAGTGAGACGGAGTGGATTGAATATCAAGAGGTGGATGAGACTGCGAATCCTGACGAGATTGCCGCGAAGTCAGCTGCGAAGAAGCCCAAGAAGCAGGCGAAGGACCGATACGTCAGTGTGCCGCAAGATCCCACACTGCAACATGCCCCGTGCCCCATCTGCCAGGAGAAGTTTGAGACGCAGTGGAATGTCGATGCCAACGACTTTGTGTGGATGGATGCGCTACAGGTGGGTGGCAAGATCTATCATGCCACCTGCTACGAAGAATATAGTAAGGGGCTGGGCATTCCTATGCCTGGTACTCCAGACTCGGTACTTGGAAAGAGGAAGGCGGACAGTTACGGAGAAGCCGACTGGAAGAAGGTCAGGGCACACTGAGTGATTTATCGCATATGGGCGGGATATGCGAACTTTCTAGCGAAGCGATACTCACAGGTCGAGGTTTAAGAGCATGGCAGGAGGATATTTGATGCATAGCGTGGCGTTATCTTGGGCATTTCATTATTCTCTTCTTCGGAAGGCTTAAATGTTCGCGGCCTGACAGGCAACACTTTGGTATTAGCTCCCAGTCGCATCTCAATCAATCAACGAGTTACTTCAAGCATGAGTTCCCTCTCTAGCCGTGATTAACTAACGTGGAATTGACGGGCTTAGCAGCGTGTTCGCATTAACCTCATCACATGATCCTCTTCGTTTGCGCTCTGATGTATAAAAGCCTGCCCATCTGCCGAAGACCTGACCCTCATCCACTTCTCCTATTTATTTCGTTCAAAATCACAGAAGAGGAGAGGTATGTGCCGCTTCTTGTCCCGAGTTCGATTTATGCACCACACTATGGAGTCTTCTTCCCTACTTCTCGACTCATCAGATTCAAAATTAACCGCCCATGGATCTATGATCTGTGTCTTGCCCAAAAGCTTCCCCAGCTCCAGACATCAAGATCTTTTTGTCTTTTTCTCTCATGATCGAGCCCCCTTTCTCATCCCTTCGAACTTGTCAGATTTCCAATATCCAAAAGCAGGCCACTATCCAGCTATGATCTGTGTCCTGTCGGAGATCGCGGCACCTGTTTGCCATGGAGAATTATTTGTCCCTTTCTTGATGATAGAGCTCCTTGGCATTTCCTCGGATTTCCAAATCACTAAACGCTTAGCCTGCACAGATATGACCTGTGCCTCGCCGAAAATCAAGCTTGTCCGCCAACTATGAGGAAGTTTTTCTCCTCCTTCCTTTTGCGAAAATCAGAAAATTTCATTAGGCCAGTTGTATGTTCGCGCCTCGTTCTTCGAAGTAGTTGTGGAGTACACACATGATCTTTTTCCAGCCACAACCAGTTGCGTGACAGAGCATGTCGAGCGATACAGGCTCTTTCCTTCGCACAGTGCTTGGGCTTTCGACGCTCTGTACACCTGGTTCTCCACGTTTGCACTCGCGCAATATAAAAGCCTCCCCTTCTTCTGGGGTCTTCTCTTCCCATCCGCTCTTCCAGGCTTTATCCAGAAGCACTGCATCACGTCGCCATGTGCTGCTTCCTGTTCAAAGAAATCATCTCAGAGTCACATGGCGCTTTGTTCCTTTCCCTCGAGTCCTCGGAATCCTCAAATGTCCAGCCCGCTCAGCCATTACGTGTGCATCAAACTCATGATGAAATCTTCTGCGTTTCCCCTGTTTCGAATGTTCTGTATATTCCGGGACATCTTCGTATGTCTGAACTTCTTTCTCGAAACACAAAAACAAGACAAATATGCTCCGTTCGAGTCATAATCTCTGCCTCAAAACTACAAGCTAGCGGCTATATGATTTTCTTCCCTCCGTCAACTTCAAACGTTTCAGAATTTCATCTAGGGACGAAGAATGGTTGTTGTGGTTTCTGGCACTTCAAACCATGTGGCACTGCTGAGTATGTGTACGAAGTCGACATGCAGTGTGTACATGAAGACCTCTGCCCTCCCATCTCCTACTATTCAAAATTCGTTCCTCCCTCAACTAATGGCTCTTTGCGTGGGCTGTCCTTGAAAATCTTAAGCATTCTCAATCCCAATCCCAATCCTCGACCCAAATGTGCGGTGGTGGAGCTTGAGAAATATAAATTCCACCACTTGGGACGTTCGAGTCCATCATCTTTACATCTTCTTTCTGGAATATCGGAAATTATCCATCAAGGATAACATGCGCTCTTCCTTTCCAAAAACGACGATATCGACAGCCTATGCTTCTGCCTTTCTTCTTCTCTCTTTTTCGCGAAACCCCAGATTCAACGATTTCATGAGGCGCTTTAGAGTCTCAGAGCTATAAAGCCAACTGCTCGCGACTCTACTTTCTTCTATCATTCTATCCCTCCATCTTCTCATTTGGTCATAAACCATATCGTCAAGTACCCATGAGAATTCTTTTCGGAAATCCTCTCGTACGGACGCAATGTTCCTCTTCTTCTTCTTCTTCTTCTTCTTCTTCTTCTTCTTCTTCTTCTTCTTCTTCTTCTTCTTCTTCTTCTTCTTCTTC